>WJFF01000134.1:21560-38196 GCA_011800825.1 Fonsecaea pugnacius | reverse complement strand
CTCGCTGGCAAAGCAAAACATTTTGACTTTACAACTTGGCAAATTCGCCGCCCACGTCTGTGGAATATTGATCTGCTCAATGTGGCCAAGGGTGGCGGGAAAGAGCACGACAAATAGCCATTCGGGCGTTTTGAATAGACCCGGCCTCAATCGCGCTCTTGACGAGGGCTGGTGGCAAACCGGCAGAAAATGCAGGGACTCGATCGTGTATTGTCAATTGTAGATCGTTAAATCTACTGTATAAAGGCCCTGGCTTCGACTCGAGTTTCCGTGCCAGTGCTATAGGTTGCCTCATGGAGAAAATAACCTCCGCGAACATCTCGTGGACTGATTCATAATGGCGCAGAGGCTCCTGCGCAATACAATCCCTTATACTTGTATCTTGAGGTCCTTCCAGCGCAGCCTTTCTCATGGCAGTGCGTATGATAACACCACGCAAAGTCATTTCGTTGACAAGGAATACAAGTGTAACGATAGCATGTATGCAATGATTTTTATCCCACAACTCGGATGCGCATGGCGTCAAAACACCGATTTTGACTTACTAGAGGCAATCAATTATTCAATCCGCACCACATTCCGATTGTCGTCCACACCTGTGCCTTCCACCACCGAGCCACTAACGAACCCATAGAACGGTAACTCAGCAAAGCGATCGACATAACCATGCCACGTAGGAAGGGTGAGTTCGTCGCCTCTGAAATAGGTCACCAAGCCTCCAGTAGCAACTTCCGTCTTCGTGACCTTCGTCTTCACCCCACTACCACCTCCTTGAAATGGAGTATACACTGGATACTGAACATCGGCAACACCGGGCTGCCCGACCGCGCCCACGTATCGCTCATACAGAATGCCCGTCTCTTGTGGAAGTTTTGGGATCGCGGAGCTGGACGTTGCCTGTTGTTCTAGGCCTTTAGAGGTTGCAGGAGTGGCCAGGCTATCGAGACGAATTTCCACAAATGTCCTACCTCTCCAGGAGAAGGTAAGTAGAGCTTTATCATCGATCTTTCTGAAATCAATTTCGGCATACAGCTTGGCCATTCCAGAGTCATCGTGACCACCGAGGATAGCGTCCGTTTGATCCTCGATCATCATGACCAGATAAATGCCATGGATGACCTCACCGTTCTTCTTGGTGTAATCGACACTGTGCAGCATTAGTGCCGTATGGTGGTATCCTGCACCTCCCAGCCAGTCCATTCCATCTGACTTGCCACTGACCCACGAGGCTTCGGCGACTGAACCTGGAGATCTGAATTTGAAACCCTCGGGAAGGAAGCCGTCGAGGACAGTGCGTGAGGTACGGAATCGTATGGTATAACGAGTCCAGGTGACATGATCCTGTGGTCTCCGCATCTTGCCCGAGGCATGTTGACGCAGGTAGGGACAGAGGCCCAGTTGAAGGGGTTGACGTAACCAGTTCTTGCGATTGTGCTGGATGAAGTATCTTTGGGTAGCTTGCTTGGCTGAGTCCCAGGCATCATATCCAAACAGGGTCCATTGAAAACTTTTGCCGGAATTAGTCCCATGCTTCACGGTTGGCTTAGCATGTTTGGTATACTCACCTTTCGTACTCGGTCTTCTGCTCAGAAATGGATGCCCCATTTACTGTTCGCAACCTGTGCGTACAGCGCTGTACTTCTTCAACGCGCTTTCGTCGAAGTTCTTCGAAGAATTGGAGTGCAGAAGGCACCGCATCCGGCGACGTTGCGGCAGGCATGATGGCAGCGAGTGCGGCTGCGTCTTCAAGAGCTTGGCTTGGACCATGTATCCATGATGTACCGAATGAATGTGCGGCATCCCCGATGAGAATCGATCTTCCGTGGCTCCAACGGCGATGGCGATGGCCGGTACAACGAATCTAAAAGCACAGTCAGTCTCGGTTTAGGAATCATAATAGGTCTTAAAACTCACGCTCGAACCATTCTCATAAGCTCCAGCGAGATGAGCGGGATCTTTGAGATGGCTAAGGACTCCCAGAAGCCGAAACCGATGAGTCCAAGTCCACCGACTGCCTCCCCACTGCAGTCCGAGCAGCACCGATACCAAGGACCCGGCCAACAGTATGACACCAACCCAGTCGAAGTGACGAAGCTCATATCGAACGCCTTTGTGAAGTTCTTCGCTGTCGCTCATCTCTGCTCCTTTCGGTGGAAAGTACACAAGCAACAGGCCTGTAAAGACAAAACCGCAGAGCCCAACCATCACCCACCAGCAGCCTCTCCAGCCTATAGCGTAATCATCGACGAATGATCCAGCTGATGTCTGATTAGCAGAACGTCCACACAACCGACAAACTTAGTAACGTACCAATTAAGGGTGCAAATTGAGTAGGGAGGATCAAGGCTCCAGTGACGCCTATACCCTGCGATTAGGACCTGACGCATAAATTATGGGCTAAACTGGTTCACCAATTCCAAAAGATTTATATCTGTTTGGTAAAAGCTCGGTCACTGCTGCAATACTAAGTTGATTGCCTGCATTCGCAACACCAGCAAGTACGCAGCCTGCAATGAGCGCGTTTATCGACTGAGCTGTAGACGCTACGATCGACGCAGTGACACCAATCACATTCGCTACCCACGAAGTCAGCCCAAATCGCTTGTTATGGGGGGAATAAGTGACGGACCGATGAGAAAGATGTGGCGCCGACCAAGGATGTCAGACCCATCTGCCCCAGATCGAGAACATGATAGTTGCCGCCGTGACGACTGAGATTGGGACCCATGAACCACTTGTCGAATCTTTTTCCGGTCAGCCCGTGTACAAACCGAGCAACGAAGCTTGGGGGAAAGGACAGCGCACTGAAATGAGTGTCGTATTCCGTCACAAGCAATGAGGCAAAGAGCAAAAATCCGATGGCTTCAGAATAGGCAAGGCCCAGGAACTAAGGACAATTAGTGATATGAGCTCGGGGATTTTGACAGTGACAGACCAAGATGCTGAGAACCACGCGCCCGGCGAACACCTCGCGAAGGGTCAAGCTATCTTCTTGAGCTCCCTTTTGTGCAATGTCCGTGGAAGATTTCTCCGGATGCTGCGGCGTGCTCGTCCTTCGTGTAGTCGTTGGAAGAGCTCTCCGACCCGGCCTCGCCCTCATGGTGAACGATGGCGTCTTTGTTGTCCATTACTGTAGTCCAATGGCTGTGACTGACGTGCTGGAGTGGAACGTCTCGGAGAGGAAGGCTCCCAGGCTCTGCTGACACATGAAGTGGGTTTGTTCCAGCAGTCCTGTGGGGCAATGACAAAGCGATTCTGGCCCAACCCGGTTAGTTCAATGCAGACTGGCCCATCGTGCACTTGGAGCCCTTGATCCTATTGGCTGGGCTGTTTTGGGACGCGCAAAGTTCCCACGGGGTCGCCAAATTCTGGGCCATGGGCGGGGTATTTAGGCGGTACTATACTCGGTACTGTGGTACGAAGCTAGTCTTGCGTTAGAGCCTTCGAGCCCTGGGTTGAAGCTTGACTCAGAGAGGGCGAATACGAGTGGCGTAATCGAAAACGGACTTGAATGACGACGTTAGTGCCAACTACTCGAAGGGGTCTAGATTAGGTTGTCCGATAGCTAGATGCATCGGGGGGCTATCGAACAGCTAAAAGGTTAGCAGTTGTTTCTTTAGCACCGGTCTGGAGGGAAACCGCAGATTTTCGGTTTTTGACCAGTCCGTTATTGTATGTTGAGCACGGAATATCGGGTGCTAGCATCCATAACTGGGCGAGGTGACAATTGCTAGGATATCCGAAGGGTAATGTCTCCAGTAAATAGGCCACACACCAGCAACATTGAATGCCAATTTACACCAGTTGCTTGGAACTCTACTCGATTTGTACCGTTTCGCATCTCGAAACCTTGGAATGGCAGGACTGCTTCTCGCATTTCTCGATTCGTACCAACATCACCACACTCATCGACACAGCGCTACTACCTCAGGCTCGCAATACCGTCAACGGAATTCAAACCGCACCTGCGCCTACGGCACTAACTACGCCAGCTCAGAATCTGGGGACGGGCACTTTCGACGCGCTTCTCAACGTGGGATCCAGATTCTTCGAGCTATGTTTCTCAATAGCCCGCCTGGACAAATGCAAATCAACTTCTGCGTTGCCTTCTAACAGCCTGGCTGGTGCAAGTCAATACCTGTTGGGGTTTCTCGCCAATAACTCAAGCGCTCCAAGTCAACACCCGCCGCCATTGCTCTTCAGCAGCCAAGGGGGCCCAGGTCAACGTCCGTCAGCATTGCTCCAATAACCCAACCGGCCCATGTCAGTACCCGTCCGCGTTACTGCCCAGCAGATCACCAGGTCAAATGCAATAGCCCTAGTGGTTGCTTTCCAGTAGCCCACCCGGTCAACTGGCCCGTTACTTTCCCGCTACAGCACGGGTGCAAAATTACCGTCCATTGCCCATTTTACAGCAAACACGGCATCTTGAAAGGATTCTCAATGCGCGGAGTAACCGTCTAATCCTTGACCCGTACAGACCGCGCATCAGACAACAAAAGGCCGACAAGAAGCAGCAGAGTGCCGCGACGAATGAGGAAGGGGACGATTGAGATCGAGATCGAGACAGAGATTCGGTTAGAGGAGACCGGTGGTGAGCGTTGTGGCGTTCGGTTGGATGTGCCATGTAATCGACACTACTGGCAGTGTTGATATCTCCCAGCCCAATGAGGCCAGAAACGAAAGAGATTCAACAGACCCTGCAAATGCTTTTCACATTACCCTGCAGTGTCCTTCAGTGCCAACATTGCGTCGTTGTGGACAACACCAACCTGAGCGCTGTGGCTGTAAGAATGGTGTTTCATTGAGGATCGGGGGCATTTAATCGATGTCCAACAAGACGAGCAACTTGAACCTGACGTGCTTCTGAAGTCAGCGTCTGCGAGAGTCAGTTAGTCGTTTGATCGTCGAGATCGCCCTGGCAAACACCATGGAGCTCGGGTGGGATTACTTGCTCTCGTTCGCTACCGTGCGGAACAGCGGCGTCTAGCTATTCTTGTTCTTTTAACTTAGGCTCGGCGCCGTACTCGAGTAGTAGCTTTACTACTCCCTCGTGCCCGTACTCAGCGGCCCATGATAGCGGCGTTTGAGAGATATGATCCTTCGACTCGATATCGGCGCCGTTCTCGAGTAGTAGCTTTACTACTCCCTCGTGCCCGTACTCGGCGGCCCATAATAGCGGCGTTCGACTAGAGTTACTATCCTTCGACTCGATATCGGCGCCGTACTCGAGTAGTAGCTTTACTACTCCCTCGTGTCCGTTCCCGGCGGCCCTTGATAGCGGCGTTCGACTAAAGTCACTATCCTTCGACTCAATATCGGCGCCGTTCTCGAGTAGTAGCTTAACTACTCTCTCGTGTCCGTTCGCGGCGGCCCATAATAGCGGCGTTTGAGAGATATAATCCTTCGACTCGATATCGGCGCCGTTCTCGAGTAGTAGCTTTACTACTCCCTCGTGTCCCTTCTCGACGGCCCATAATAGCGGCGTTTGACTGAATTCACTATCCTTCGACTCAATATCAGCGCCTCTCTCGAGTAGTAGCTTTACTACTCCCTCGTACCCCTTCCCGGCGGCCCTTGATAGCGGCGTTAGACTAAAGTCACTATCCTTCGACTCAATATCGGCGCCGTACTCGAGTAGTAGCTTTACTACTCCCTCGTACCCCTTCCTAGCGGCCCATAATAGCGGCGTTAGACTGAAGTCACTATCCTTCGACTCAATATCGGCGCCGTACTCGAGTAGTAGCTGAACTACTCCCTCGTGTCCGTTCGCGGCGGCCCATGATAGCGGCGTTCGACTGTATCTACTATCCTTCGACTCGATATCGGCGCCGTACTCGAGTAGTAGCTTTACTACTCCCTCGTACCCCTTCCTAGCGGCCCATAATAGCGGCGTTAGACTGAAGTCACTATCCTTCGACTCAATATCGGCGCCGTACTCGAGTAGTAGCTTTACTACTCCCTCGTGTCCGTTCCCGGCGGCTATTAATAGCGGCGTTCGACTAAGGTCACTATCCTTCGACTCGATATCGGCGCCGCTCTCGAGTAGTAGCTTTACTACTCCCTCGTGCCCGTTCTCGGCGGCCCATGATAGCGGCGTTTGACTGAATTCACTATCCTTTGACTCTATATCGGCGCCTCTCTCGAGTAGTAGCTTTACTATATTTTCATGACCTCCCATAGAAGCCGCCCGGAGCGCGTTGCCATAGTCTTCATCTTGCGCGTTGATGTCGGCGCGTCCCATGTTGAGCAGGAATTTCACAAGCGAGCCGTGACCGTGAACTGATAGGGCATAGAGTAAACTTACGTCTCTGCCCCATCTCAAGTCCGCATTCCTTTCGAAGCAATTGTGAAACAGTCTAACACGCTCGAACACCCCATCCTGTTCTTGTAGCAGCCGTACAAAAGCTTCCTGTGAGACGTCTCTCGCTTGTGCCTCCTCGGCATGTTCGAGCACGTAAATCGACGCATATTGCAATAATGGATAGCTGGACGCGAGATCATGCGCTTCTGACTCATCGTCCGGTAATGGCAGTGCTTTCATCATTAAATACGACATACAGCAAGACTTCATGGTATCATGGCTGATGCCAATGGGGTTTCCCTCGAGCGTGGGGCCAAAGATTTGTAGCCCCTGGAGTGAGAGGAAATCGTTGACAGACTTGTGGATGAACTGCACCGTCTCTGGTTGGCCCTTGCGTACTTCAATAAGGCCTCGCGAAGAATGAAGGATGCGCCGCCGGATAGTTTCAGGGTTTATGTCTGATGAGTCCCAAGGTCCCAAGGAGTCGGGATCTTCTCCGGCCTCCACAGCAAAGTATAGCTCTTCCGGCCTTAGCAGTCGTCTCGCCAGCAAGATCCACTGTAATATAAGTAATGTCGTATGGTTTCTTCGGTTGTCCTTACCCAGGGTCGCCGCCACAAAAATGTCTTCGATGTCCGCGGGTATCTCAAGTAGTTTCTTGTGCATAATCTCACCGTTGTCATATGCATTGTTCAGCATGCTGACGCTAAGCACAGCCCGCAAGAAAACACCAGACGCCTTCTTGATGACTCCCTCCTCAATCTCTGGGTCGGACTTCGCTAATTTGGACCGGACATATTTGGTAATGTCTTCGTCGTGCTCTCTTCTTTCCTCTAAGACAAGCTCTTGACACTTTTCCATACCGATAGCTGGATGATGCCGGCTTGACAGACAGATGTTGAGGGTGGTTTTAGCATCAATAGCCTTGATACTCAGCTCTTGGAGGAATTCCACGACGTTGCGCAAATCTGGTTCGTTGCATTCATCTAACGCGTCGACAAGTATGAGCAGCGGTTTCGTCTGCCTCCTCTGCACCTCTGAAAGGACGAACTCCCTTAGTTCTGATTCCCTCCATGGTCTATGCTTTTGCTCTTTGTCGCGGAAGGTACGGACGAAGCGTTCGTAAGTAGAAGGTTCTTTCTCGATGAGTTGGCATAACAGCGAACGTAGCATTCCAAGAGCAGTTTTCTCGAGTTCGTCCCCCGTGGCGTTGAAGAAGTATGATGCAATAATGTGATCTTTGAACACACGTTGGCAATATCCCAAGGTATGCTTCATCAGCGTGGACTTTCCCGTTCCCGGCGTTCCCTTGATCCAGAGCACTCCATTGTGGTTTGGAAGTCCGGTGCGGTCGCACCACTGCCGGAATTCAATGCTATCGAAGAACCAATCGCAGGTAGACGGATATGCAGGGGATATAGCTTGCTGGCGGGAGTTGATGTTGGGGAAGCTGAGAGACATCAGGTAGGCTATCTCGCGTTAATCTTCTACAATCTGGTGCCCGGAAGGATCATACTAACCGTTTTTCTCCGCTGATAGCATCTTATCTAAATCAGAAGGGTTGTTCTTTACCTCCTGTAGGATGGGTTCAATCCCTGCAGGTGACAACTGGTCACCGTCGGTCTCTGCACGAAATTGCTCTTCCATCTCCGCGTGATGGTCCGGATTTGGAGAGTGCGACCAGCTCGTCGACTCTTGATCTTGGGCACCGATAAGTGCAAAAGAAGATTCTCTTTTGGTCCGAATGGCACCCCAAACAGCTGTCGTTGTGGGTTCCGGGGGAGGGGTTCCTTCCTCGTCGTTTCGTTGATCCCGGGGAATGTCCTGAAAGCTGGTTGGGCTCAGTTCGTCGAGTCCGAAATAGTGATCTCCAGATCCCTCTTCGCTTGATAACATCTCTCCTGTGTCTCCCGACGCGGCCCGTCTGCTCTCTTGCGAGCCAGAGGCATCGTCGCCATCGTCAAAGTATCGCAGAGACGTGAAAGCTAGAGACTTTAAATGAGCGGCGATATGTGTACTGAGTCTTATCTGGTTGGTGCGCCACTGGACGACCTCAGCCATCGGCTCGCCGGGGTCAGACGCATCAATGCGCGAGTCTGAAGCCTCGTCGTAGTCTTCTTCGTCCGAATTGACTGGGTCTGCCGGTGTTTCGAATCTAAGTTGCTTGGCAGGTTTCTTAGAAGAAGAAGATGGTTTGGCGAGAGCTTGTGGTTTTGTCGGCGGCGACGGTGGGTCTAGCAAAGGGATGTTCTGCAGAAGACGCGCAACATCGGTCCCGCAAAGAGGGCACATGTCGTGGCTTCGAGAGACGTACACAACATTCCTCTGCGCTATCGTGTCCTGTTGCTCTGAATCAAACCTGTCTGAATGTGCTGCCTGTAAGTGGTTGCGTAGTTCAGCCTCGGTCACGAAATCCTGGTAGTCATGATCGCCGCTTTCGCAGAACCAGGTGGCTGGTCGGTGTATCTCCTCAATCCAGTCCAGCGTGTGTTGGCTGTTCATGTGAAGCCGCCAGTCTCTCAGTGATACGAAATACTGCAGGTTGGAGCTACACTCCTCTGAAATGCAAACATAGGGCTCTAGGTCACGCTTGAAGTGATCTCTTGACATCCTCTGTCAGTAACGATCACCCGGCAATCTTTTTGGGGCTTTGAAAACGAAATTGAACCTACTTCCAAGCCTGTTTCCAGCCATCGTCTTCTCTGGAGATCTTGTGATCGCGGAAGCACCAGTTGCACTGGGCGGCATTCGGCAACCGGGGGTACGGATTGCTGTAACCGACACCCGACACTGTCAAAGGGCCAGATGAGCCAGTGGTTTTCCCCGGGGTTTCCTCGGTCGCAAGATTCTGCTGAAATAGCTTGTTGTCGACTGGTGTTAGATCTGTTGCGGTAGATGCGCCATGTGTGGTCGAGGTCGCTGAGCGAGTGCCGCTGCTTTGCACTCGATCCTTGGAGTGTTCTGTCGACGCTCTGCCGGACACATCCTTGATATGCTGAGCCGACTCATCCAATTTTGGTGTCTCCGTATCGTGCTCCGTCGGCCGGACTCGCCGAGTTTCCAACTTCGTCTGGCGGCTCCTCTGGAATTGAAGACGCGCCCTTCGAAATGAGACGGTTTCGGCGAGCTGCTTCGCAAGCGATGGGGGAATGCCGGGGTACAAGCCTTTCACGATCAACAGATCCATGCGTTCATAGAAGTCAAACTCATCCTTTGCCTTCTGCGTGAACTTTTTGACCCTAAATGTGAGGCTCGACGTCGAGGTCTTTCGTACCGCAACTCCGATGCGATGCAGTCCCTCTAGGGCCTCCTGGATTCCTTGGAGAGCAACCTTGGTCCCTGGTGAGATTGGTAGTGAAACGGCGTCGAGCTCACGATCCGCATCTTCCTGTTGCATGATTTGTCTACTCGCCGATTCAAACCCCAGAGCTTGGATGTTTCGTTAGAGCGAACTGGTCCCTTGCGCTGGCAGCATTGGCACATACCATGCTCGGCATTTCTCTTAACAACTTTAAGTAGCCGAATAAATCGGTCGCGGATCTGCGGACTCGACTCCAAACGTCTGTCCAAGGAGACATGCTCTGCGGCGAAGACACCAAGAAAGCCGGCCCAACGTTCGAAGCTGGAGCGAAGTTGCTGTGCGGTCTGATAATGGTCTTCGCCCGCCGCCGAGAGCACTGTCAGCAGCTGATCGAATAGGGTCTCACAGGTTTCAGCAAAGTCGTAGATAGATATCTGACGGTCGGGTTTACAAGCCGCCTCCATGATGCTTCTGTCAGAGATCAATCGACTTCGAGTCCAGCTGGAAAGTTGAATGACACCAGAGCGAGTGGTAACTTCAATTTGGCAACAGGTGTTTGTAGCTGCGCCTCAAAGCGGGGGTCAAAAGCCATGTCTCTTCTCGCTTCGCAGCCTTGATGATTGGATCAAAGCCGGCCACGTCGGAAAGCCCTTCAGGCTGCGCTTCCAGAATTCTGAAGTACACAACCTGGTGTTCTTCATCCTCCTAGTCGGGGAATACAACTTAATGAGCGACGTTTCCGCCAGACCGGCCGCGGTCAACCTGTGCTCTCTATTGACCCTCTGACCCTCCATCCGTCATCCTGCGGCAAAGTCGGACGGATCGACCCAGGCGAATATGTCGCATCCAGACTGTGCGATCAAGAAACAGGCCCACTTCCTCGAAGAAACCGTAGAGTGGCGCGTCTTCGAGGCGGTCCAGCCCCTTTTCACGTCTGCGACTCTTCGGTGGAGCATCGCAGGTGCCGATCTCTCTCACACGACCGACGCAGATACACATGGCACAGCAGTTGGGTCACTACAAGACGCTTGGATACTCGCGTCAAAAAATGCCTTTGAATTTTTCAAAGAAGAGCTGGAGGGTCTTCCCGATAGCGGTCCGGACAGAGCCATTGATTGCGGGGCATTCGAGCGCTGCCGAAACTACCTTGCCGAAGTCCTCGATCTTCTCACCGGATATGTCGAGGACAGCGCTCTAGAAGCAGCGGGCTCACTACCTACAGCGAATGGCAATTTGGCGCCACCGAGGGATGGAAGCGATGAGCAGGTGTGTCCTGTCCTCTTGATCGTCCCCGGCTTGCAGTGTCCTACAAGCCGACGTTGTTTCTTGACTTCAGTGTCTGGCAAACAATTGTTGTTCCTCGCTGGCGCACTTGAAAAAGGCTCTGCTGATACTTTCTCCGTCGTTCCTAGGTGATAAGTGACCACGAACCTCGACAAGCGCCGGCCGCGTCGAAAACACTCGGTTATCAGATCCTGAAACAAGTTGAGAACTTGGTGGGCGGCTGGCTTTACCCCAACTCTCCCAAGAGCAGTTTCACACCGTCTTTCAGGAAATACTCAAAGTTAGAAGCATTGGGGAAGCTCGTTGGGAAGACCCTGGAGGACGACCCGGACCACCTCCAGCTCACTTGCTCTATCCATTTGAGGTTGGCACTCAGTGCCGATGAATACATCAATGGCCTGGATACACTGCGGAAATTCAATACTTGTTTTGAATCGCCCCAGATCTCTGGTGTGTCCAAGCTGAACGAGCCGTCATATCCACTGAATGTTGACACGACTAGATGGAAGGAGAAAACTGCGTCGGAATCGCTGGGTTGGCTCTTCAGCGTCATTTGCACGAGGTCTTCGGACACCTCCTGTCAGGTGGACTCCACAGGAAGGCAGCATAAAGCGATGCTACGGCTCAGCGGTTCCCAGTTGGATGAGCGCCCATTGTCATTTTCCATTTTCTTTCTTCCGTGCAGTTCGCCAGAGTCGTGGCAATCAATTCATCTGCAACCAAAGGAGTAAGCTGGCCCCGAATAAGTTGACAACTGGGTAGCCCTCCAAGGCGTGGCTGTTCTAATCTGTATGCTACAGTAAGCATGACCTTACCCGACGTCAATATATCGATAACCTCTGTTCGCATATCAGCAAACACCGCAGCGATCCAGATGCGAGCGCCATCCTTCCGAGTGTCGTCTTCGACAAGGATCAATTGCTTGAGAACCAATCGAACCTCTTGGACTGCGCCGATGCCTGGCCCGCAAGGTCTTTCCGTCGGCTTCTCCAAGATGGTGTGATTCGTGACCGCTTTGAACATGGCGACAAAGCTGCCCTAGCATTATCACTCGCTCGCTGCTTCCTCCACATGCCTCAAGTCCACATCCCTCAGGACCCATGGAGAGATCAGGCGTGGACGGAGGATTCCATTCAATTTCTGCAACGAAACTCAACGTCGGAAATACTGGACTTGCATCACCCGTATGTTTGCTATTCCATCTGCCAGAAGAAGCACAATCAAGAAATCGGAGAACTACAGGCTGAAAGATACCGGGTGACACTTATGTCACTCGCCCGATTTCTCCTCGAGATTCACCTCGGTCGCGGTATCGATGTGGAGGTTTCTTCATTCGCAGATCTCGACGGTGCCAGGAATCAACTCTCCAACCTTTTGGAAAAGGAAGAAGGACAGAAAGATGCTCCAAAGCATTACATGCGCGCCATTCGTGGATGTCTTAACTTCCGAGCTTCTCTAGCATCATCACGGAGATTGAAATCCCAGCATGATCTCGGCGACCTGATTAGGAGTGCCATTCACACCAACATCATCGAACATCTCTACAAGAACTTGTCTGTAGTTCCAAAGCACTGGAAGTTTCTCGTCCCACGCAACCTGCGATTAGATGCCCCTGCCCATCGAAGTACATACTCTGACGCCTCGGCCAAGAGCGAACCCAGCTATCGTAGTCCGTCAACGATCCAGCCCACCCAGAACCCTCTTATTAGATCGGCAAAAATCCAGCCACGGAGTCATTCCGTAGTTGGTTTTCTTGGGGACGATTTAGCTATGTTCGATGGCAAAGTGGTGAAAGCTGACCACGAGTGAGTGCTCCAATTTTTGTTGTCAAGAGACCTGTTTCAGCGTTTCCGTCTACTTCAAGTTCTCAGCTGTGTGAGAAACCACCGTGTGGCTCTCCCTTTTCTCACTATATCGTCCAAAGGCTTGAGTAATGCGGAAAGCGTGAAGTCGGAAGTTGCCACGAACCCTCTCGGATCATCCCTAGGCCTGAAGTTTGGTCACCGCTTGCATGACGGGTGACTCGAGGGAGTTTCTCGAAAACTCAACGACTAATTCGCTGACTGTTCCCCTGATATCAATCTTCTCCCAACTAACCAATTTCCAGGCATGTTTCAGAAGCGGCTACCTTTTTGACCGACTTAGGAGAGTTTTACGCTCGGCATATTAAGGGGAAAGCAGAAGCTCGCCGTGAAGCAGGCAAAAGGAGGATCCGCATAGCCGTCCTCGACACCGGTATCAACGAAAATGACCCGTATATTACTCCTATTCTCGACGACATTAAGGCAGAGCGTCGGAAGCAACACCAGACAAAACTCCGAGCCGAATGGGGCGAGAAGAAACCCCCGATACGGCAACGTCCTATTATGCCGGCAGACTTCAGTCCTATCCGAATGAAGAAGAGTTTCGTCATTGCGAATGGTACTGCGGTTGATCCTCTGGACTCCTGTGGCCACGGAACCCACACAACCGGACTGTTGCTCACCGTCGCTCCGGACGCCGACATTTATGTGGCCAAGATTGCTTGCGATATCAAGTTCGAAAATATCGACCCTGTGGTGGAGGTACGTTGACCCTGTTTCATATGGCGTCGCCGTTTCTGTGGCTTGCTTCCAGTATATACAAATGGTACTTGGGTCTAACGTGTGCCGCTAACTGCTTCATTCCACCCTCGTCTAGGCGATAAAGTGGGCTATAGAAGAGCCCCAGAGCGTCGATATCATCAGCATGTCCTTTGGAATGCCGGGGCGCAATGGCACGGTAGCGAAGGCCATCTTGGCAGCAGCTCGCAAAATCATGTTCGCGGCAGCGTCCAATGGTGGCAGAAATCGTCCCAGGACGTACCCAGCATCGGATAGTAACGTTATTTGCGTCCACGCCCTGTCGGGCAACGGGGATGCTGGAAGGGTCAACCCGTCTACCAAACACGAACACGACCGACTCGGCACACTCGGGATGGGACTTAGTTTACCCTGGAATGGCATACAGGAGTTCAAGGACGGCACGTCGTACGCAACGCCGATAGCCGCAGGCATAGCGGCGAACTGGCTGGAGTGGCTTCATGCAGTGGCCGAAGCGGCGTCCAGCTCCTTAACGGAGCAGGAGTTGGCCCACTGGACCTGTCCCGACGGGATCAGGAATATTTTCTCCAAGGTCATGTCAGAACACGCCCTTGGCGACCCAGATCTGCGCTATGTGGCTCCCTGGCATCTGTGGATGGAAAACCTGTCGGATGATCAGATAATTGGCAACGTCCGGCGCCTTGTGCGGTAGGCCGGATGGATTGCAGAGGGATGCAGAACACGTGGACGGTCTGATAATAGTACGGATCTCCGTAATTGATCAACGTCAACCATACTAATACCAAGCCAATTCAAGGACAGAGAGAATAGAGATGTGAAGACGGGGGCAAAAAGGAGCACGTCATAAGCACATAAGAGATCGTCCCAAGGACAGCCATGGTCAAGCCCAACATCTCCTCGACAATCGCTAGCAGCAAACAGAATCTTTCACACCGTATCCCCAAAGACTCAAAAGTAGTGTCGCTGGCCTCCGGCCGTAGACGAAGACTCTCCACCACGATGTCTTATTTGATACTAGACGACCGGCACGATCCAATCCACATCCTCGTCGTTTTCTGGCTGAACACACACCTCGCCGTACTTGATCATATCATCGTCCGGCACCGCATCGCCTCCCATTCCGTTGACCTCGATCTCGGCATCCTTCACAGTCTGGCTGTCGCCCATCATGCTCGCACCCTTGTGTGAAGGTGTATGCTCCCACCGGCCTTTCTTGTATAGAATCTTGCGCGCCCGAAACGCAAGCACGAACGGCCTTGACCCGGTAAACTCCTGCCCGCCCGAGCGCGACCAGTTGTACTCGACCAGCTTCAGAACATCCTCGCCCCCCGCCTCCGCGCCCACATTGAGATCGAGGCTCGTCGACTTCCCCGTCGTCACGGACGCGCCGTGTACAATCTTTAAGCCCGTGATCATATATAAGGGCGGCGGCGGGTCACGGCAGCCCGCGAGGTACGCGACGACTGAGGGCGCCTTCATCGACGCCGCCAGAAACTCGTCGTCGACGGCGTCGAGCTCTATCTCCTGCGTCTCGAGCTGCTCGGCGGCAATAACGTCGTCAGCGCCCGTCTCGAGTCCCACGCTGATGTCAACGCCGCCCGGTAGCCCAAGAGTGGTGAGCAGCGCGGTCCATATGCCCAGGCGGCCCTTGAGCAGGCTCTTGCGCGTATCCTTGAAGCCTGTCTTGATGTCGGGCGGCAGGGCGAGCTTCTCGCGCGGGACAGGCAGCCGGTCCTTCCGCTTGTTAATGACGGTTAGCTCGGCGGCTAGGGGGTCGCGGAGGATGTCGCCGAGGTAGAGGGTGGCAACCGTGGTTCCCGGGTCTGGAACGGCGATTGCCGGCAGCTGATGGTCTGCAGGAGCCTGGGCCGAAGTGACTTGTGTCAGTGCTGCTTGGTCGAGCTGGCCGGTCGGTAGAGGCCAGGACGCGGGATCTATCAAGGAGGGCGGCGGACGCACACTATAGCTGGGTGTCACGATATACGTCTTGGCCATTTTAGAAGTTAAAGTGTGTATAGCGTGTGCATCTAATGACAGCGGGGCACAAAAAACGGGTCGAAGCACGGCTGATAAGAAGGTTAAAGAGGGTGAGCAGCGGCCAGCGCACGCTAGGCTAAGGCAAAGTGGAACCAGGTCACATGACGTCCGAGTAAAGCGGCAAACGCCACCAGTCTTAACTGGGTGCCAAGGTCAGGTGCAGAGTCGACGCCGAATACCAGACTATCAAGAGTATCACGTTGAATGTCGCGAGGTAGAGTACACGGGAAATTTCGCACCGAGTTGGTCAAGAGCTTGCCTAGGCCCCCACTCCCTGGAAGATCCAGTTTTCTTTGGGTCTCTCGATGAAAGGGGGAAAATCAATGGCATCAGATCTGACATCGACATTATAATATTCTTAGCTTATATCAATCAGCCTTTCCAGCAGTCGAACAAGACCTCAGTAAAATCTTCTATTCGTTCCGGCATGCATACACTACCGCGGCACGAGGGTGATATTCAGCATCAGTGCTGGCTTGACCCAAGGAACTGATGGCCGATGCGCTTTCATCCAATCCTTGGACTCGGGAGCGATCTCGAAGTCAAAATCCCACAAGAGCCCAGTCAACAGCAGTCGTACCTCAACCCAAGCAAGACTATTTTGGCTCGGTCAGTGATTGAAAAGCGGTATGAAGAGCAGGGAAATCATGGACTCACGGCTTTCCGAGACAACTGCGCGGTCCGTACGAGAATGGTTGCGAAGCCTCCAGATTGTCGTTCAAGTAGGGCTCATACTCCGGTGAGCCAAGCTGGCTTGCTAGCCAGGCGTCTTCCCACGACGTGCTCCAGCCTCGTTCATTCTTGCCAGAATTTTGCTAGAGGGGACTTCGGCAAGCAGGAACGCCCAGCAGGGCCGGCCATCTGGACTTTGTAACTACCAGACAGTCTTGGCCAGCTACACAAACTGTTGAACCTGTGGGATGAAGCCGTATATAGTTCCTTGTATGGTTTAGCGTATTCGTTCAAAACAGCCTTGGCAACGATTAGCCTAACCCCTTGCGGCCAAGACTCACCAATCATACTAGATTCGGTCTCATCCTGCCTGCGTTGGTATCCCCATAAGTCCCTATTTCGTTGTCTCTGCTACGTCTCTGTCGAGCATCTATTGCTACTCTCCACCTCTAGAGG
>WJFF01000133.1:83599-100843 GCA_011800825.1 Fonsecaea pugnacius | reverse complement strand
TTATCACCCTGTGAGTAGCAATCCCCACGAAGCTCCTTACTACCCTCCCCCAACCGACTACAGGCCGCGTCATGCCTACCCAGGGCCCGAACCCCAGCTCAACGGAACTCACCAGCAGCCTCCTCTTCACGTCGTGACAGGGCATGAAATGATGCCAGGACAGCCTCCGGGTCCGCCGGCTTATGGCCCGCCTTCAGGAGGTCCCATGCCGACACCCGGGCCGTACGCTTACCCTTACCCTTATCATGGCGAACACAGACGAAAGCCAGTCAGGGCTGCTCAAGCTTGCGACTCGTGCCGTCAACGAAAAGCAAAGTGCGATGAAGGGAGACCCGAGTGTCAACATTGCAAAGACAATGGGCTGAAATGCTCGTATCGAGAAATTCCTCCACAAAAGTCGGAGAAGCAGGTCCTAGCCATTACGGCACAATTGGACTCGTTGGCCGAGGACGTAAAGACGTTGGCCCAGAAAGCCCAGGAGCGGGACGTGAAGATGGATCAATTACTCAAGCAACAAGATGACAAGATCAACCTGCTGCTGGATCGTCTTATGCAGTCCCGAGCAGATCGACCTCCGGCGACCGTCGACGTACTAATGGTAGACCAGCACAGCCAAGTCGCGGTGACAACGCCTGCAAATCCGAGTCCTGCACACCCGAGTCCTGTGAATCCCAGTCCTGCTCAACCTCCGCCTCCGCTGTTCCGCCGACAGGATAGTACTTCAGAGGTCAGGTCCGGTTCGCAGTCCCAGAACCCCTCAGCAGCGTCCATAATGCAAATGCGAAATTCGGAAACAGAGAGTATAGACACGCCTATGCCCGCCAAGCACACAACGGCTGCACAGAACCTCGTTCTTTGGCCATCCATCAAGGCATTGATCCCAAGAGGCATAACGCCATCTTACGTGTTGGATGAGGAAACTAGCAGAGGTCTCCTGCGACTTTATGGCTGTGGGGAAGGAGAGGACAAAGGAGATGGGCATGAGGGCGCTCCAAGTCCCGCCAACAGCAACTCATCCGAAGGGCGACGCACCGACGAAGACACAGCTTCTTCCTCACCGCATGGTGTTTGGGGCAGCGGGCAGTTGCACGTACCGATGGCAAATCAGCACCATTCCGCGCGCGAACATCCTGGTGGCTTGAGTCCCAGTGGTGGGCTGATGCTGGATGAGAAAGCGGTCGATCGATACTTCCGGAGTTTTATGGACAATATGCATATTCACCACCCGTTCCTCGAGCCCAAGGTTCTCCGAATTATGATCCAATCTTTTAAAAGGAAATACAGCTGGGACTACCGGGCCACACAGCAGGTTACAGCGATTGGGCACAAGAGGAAGCGAGAGACGACCGACTCACCAACCTCAATGGACGATTACAACAGCCACCCCCCTCAGCCCAGGGGATACAATCCGACCGTAGCTCCGATCGAACATTCAGTTGCAAATGCCATCGTCTTACTTGTCCTGGCGTTGGGTAAGATCACGTCTCATCGCGATCCCTTGCCTGGACCCGCGTCAACCGCTACGATGCGAACATCGACGCCTCATAGCGCACTTTACTCGGATCTTCCGATGCCCATGTCAGCGCCCACCTCTCCATATACCCATCATCCGAATCTGAACGGCACCGTTTCGAGTCCGGCCAACCCTCAGGGCAAGAACATGGACGTTATTCCAGGCCTTGCTTACTTTGCCATAGCTGCAGATATCCTGGGAGAGCTACCAGGCGGCGCCGACGTGTCGCACATTCAAGCTTATCTTCTTGCAGGTCTATATATGGGACAACTGGCACGCATTCTGCCGAGCTACTTCTACATCAACAAGGCCTGCGTTGCAGCTCAGATCCTGATCGAGTCGACCCCATATGTGACAAATACCATGAAACCTGCTCGCCGTAATTTGGTCAATTTTGCGTTTTGGTCATGCTTGCAACTGGAGAGCGACATTGCGGCCGAATTGGAGTTGCCTCTCAGTGGGATTGGTCGCTATGAGAGCCCTCAGCACAAGGAGTTTCCGACGGCTCTCACGTTGGAGAGGATCCCGGAGTCTAGTGTGGATGACGACATATTGAGATTTTACTCGTACCAAATTCAACTGCGGACCACGATGAATAGTGTTCATGCCACACTATATCGGGAATCGAAGAATTTACACACGAGGCCAAGCGATAGCATTATGTCGGCTCTGGACGACAACCTGGAGAATTGGAGGAAGATGCTGAATGATTGGGACTGGGATGACAATGACCACGAAAGTCCCAACATCAACGTCGCGCGGATGCGAGGAAAATATTATGGTGCTAAGTACATCATCTGGCGGCCGACCCTGCGATTTGCCCTCTCGCAAGCTACCGCCAATCCTAATCCCACTCCCACTCCGAAACTCGCCAGAAGTCGACCATCAGAGTCGCCTGCGGGCCACGGTCACCAATCTGAGGTGACTTCGCCTGCTGTGTCGAGCCTCAACACTCCCCACCCATACGGAAGAGACGTTCCTTACATCCAGCCTGAGTTGCTGGAAGGGTCTAGGAAGTGCATTGAGGCCGCAATCCGCAGCACCACTTCATTTGACAAAGTCCCTCGCCGTCTCGTTGTGACCAACATCTTTGGCACAGCCCACGCGTAAGTCCCCAAAGCCTTGTGTAATGTGTGAGTGTCTCTTTGACTGACATGGGATTGCAGCCAATTTGGAAACATGCTTGTTTTGTACGCGACCTTCACCTCACCTCACCCAGGCTTAAGCTCTTTGGTGCAGGAGGACGTGTTACGGCGGTTGCATGACCGCACAGTGCAGATTCTGAAAGAGAACGAGGCCATTTCACCAGTGCTGGCCAAAGATCTGAAAATTCTGGAGCACGTGCGCATGAAGGTGTTCCCACCGGCGATATATCCTTCGGCGAGTACTGCGTCTAGCCTTTCCTCGAGCCGATAACGCCGATCGGATTCGAAGTACGAATATACCAACCCGGTCCGAAATTTTACTTTTCTTTTGTATACCAAGACCCCGGGAGCGCGGAGGGACGCCCCATCGGAATTCATTGCATGTGTTGCTCTATGTGTGTGTTATGTGGGCAGGTCCTCCATTTCCCTGAAATTCCCTGGCGGTATTTGTCGAAGCGTTCCAGCGAGAAACCCACGGTCAGCATCGTCGAATAATTGTGTCAAGGTATCCACCAAAGAGTCATCCTCGTCATCAACCACGGAGTTTACGATCATCTGAAATGGCATATTATTGCTTTAACGGCCGAAAGGGAAGGGTGGGCTTTGTGAGTTGTTTGATTGCTAGTTTTGCGAGTACCATACCGCGTCATATGAGGGAAGGAGGAGAAGGCTTCATATGTTTGTCAATATCGAGAAGAGGGGAGACGAGCGGTCCACAGGAAGGACCCATCCAGGTTACCGATCGCAACCCGAGCCCTTTGGAGCTCCTCGCTATGTCCTGTGTTAGTGGACCAGCCGAGCAGTCTTTGTTGCAGTCCAAAAAAAAAAAGCTCGTTTTGTTTCAGCTTCAATGATGGATGAGGAGGAGAGGAAGTCTGATCAAGATGCGGCAGCGAGAGTGACAGTGGCAGTAGCAGGAGGGATCTCATCTACAAGGAGCAGAACATTGGAAGGCAAACGGCAGAGAGATAAGTTTTTTCATCTTGTGGATTGTTAGGAGGAGGAAGGGATGGGTCACGGACATGGTTAATCTGTACATTATCTTACAATTGCTCGTACAAAGGACAGAGAGAGGCCTTCGAGGGGAGTCTGCTGTTACAATATACCATTTACAAAATGCCTGACTTTCATTTCTTTTTTGGGAGTGGTGATGGTATGAAGTGACGAAATATTAGTGGATGCAGGAACAAGTACCTCGTAATATGGGGAATGAAAGGAGGAGTTAAATGTACGAGCCGAGGATACCAGGATACCAGGATACCAGTGGTACTTTTGCAGGTGGTAAGTAAGAGGAGACAAGCGAGGAGATGATATGACAAGGGCAAGGCTGCGCTAGTATAATTCTGGACTTTGGTGCAGCCTCACAGTGTAGTGCAGCCTCGCCAAACGTCAGATGTCGAGGGACAAGGCTGAGAATGTAAGATGGATTTTATATACCGAGTACCCCCGACCATGACCATCTAGAGTCCAAAGCATGAAAAAGAATAAGGCAGAGCAGATGCATCAATCAGGTCCAGACCAATTCAACTCCAGTGCATTTGCACTTGACGATACCCCCCCTTCCTTTTCTTGGACTGTCGATAAAGTCCCCCCTTTGTGCAGATGCCCCGACAATTGCCTCGTTATCAGAATTTTCCTTTCTCTTGCTCCTGCTTTCCTTTGCGTGGGGCTTGATTCGGTCGGGAGCTAAGGGGACCATCCAACGGCCGTCACTGTGGTGAACGATGAGCAGGCGTTTCCATCGCGTAAGGGGAGGGTCCAACCCTCCGCAGGAAGTTGGGGTTCATTTCGTCCAGGGTAAATATGCAACGCTGGAGATCGTTGCTATGAAGCAGACCACAGACAGCGCTCCATTTTCCGACAAAATAAATCATGTCCGTGGCAAGAGACATGATGACACAGGCGGATTTGGACCAGTTCGTTTGTGCCGGCTCAAGTTCACCTACAGTCAGAGGCAGGCAGCAGATAATAACCTTGGCCGATAACCCTTGAGCCTCTGTGACGGTATGGACTCTAACCTCGCCCCCAAATCTAGTCTTCGGTTCCTGCAAGAGGAGGTTTGTGCCGCTCCCACCGTCACTGACAACCATGATCTGGGACATTTGGCAAACCCCCGTGGAAAGCAGCGTCTTGACAAGCACATCCACAAAGTTGACCGGCCATTGTCCTTCAAGATTGGTAGGGTCCCAGATGTCGAAGAAGTGAGCAAAGGAGGTGATGCTTGTGGCCCTGTCATCACCGTCAATGATTCTCAATCCAGCATTGAGTCTGTCTTGCATTTTCATCAAAAAGGATCCGGGAGATGACGTTTGTCGCACAGCCATCAGCCGGGCGTCATAGAAGACAGAGCTCCTTGGGAAACATAGATCGGAATGTGTCATGCGCTCAAGATGAAGCATACAGCCTGGCCACTGCTCCTCCATAAGCTTTTCCAAGATCGATTTGCCTTCATGGGGTTTATCTTTCTCTGTCTTCATGTATGGGCCGATTTGCCTATGGTCGCCCAGTAGCACTAATCTCGTCAAACTGTCAAAGTGTGCAGAGATTGGTGTAAGCAGGTCATAGTGCGTGATCATGCCAGCGTCTGAAGCGATGAGTACATGAGGGGCCCAGGTTTTCTTCAGCCAGGTAGCGCAGGACTCTGAGTATGTGCATAAAATAACTCCAAAGCCTTCGATCCTGGACGTCTCTCCTGGCGGAAGATGGAGATGCTGGAATCGGAAATCGCAGAAACATTCCCTGAACATGAATCCGTTGGAGATTTCATCCAGCCTTGATTTATCGGATCCACAGATTAGAACCTTTGTCTGAGGAGCCTTCCGCAAGATTGCTTCCGTAGCTGAGACTATGGCGGAAACTAATCCACTGCCAGCAGGCGCATGAACAAGAGACACCTGGTAGTTAAAGATGTTTCGAATCACACGGCATTGAGAATAATCCGGGTCGTCGAGAAAAGAAAAGTCAACCGAATAACCCGGTTCCGCAAATGGCAGGATGTCTCCCACAGCCTCGCCTTGCCGCAGAAACATGGATACCAATGGGAGGTGCGAGTTGTTAGTCGACAAGGCGGTACGAAAGGCGGCTTTGGTGGCTTTTTGCCAGGATGATAAAGGATAGGAATGCTCCTCTGCTGCCTCGATAATGGCTACTTGTTGAGCAATAAAATCATTTGCGCTTGTATGCGTCTTTTCTGTTAGTTCAGCGTTATCGGTCACTAGGAGATTACTCTGCTGCTCGAGGTCTGACATCCAAGTCTGCAGGGGAATCAATGAGAGAATGCCTTCGGGCTTCCAGTTCTGAATAGAAGATGTGTCGTCGAATTCGAGTTTGATTCGGTTGAAGATTTTATGTGTCTGTTGAAGAGGGGAAATATCTGACGGAGCTGAAGAATGAGGCTGTCTTTGATCGAGGAGAGAAATGGTTATAGCAGGTGAGTTGTCCATTATCCATATCACAATCTGAGCGGCGGCATTATTTGTATCATTTGGGGCCAACAACCCGCCCCCAGCCTGTGCATCCCAGTCCACCCACTGCCCTGAAGAAGCACGTCGTAATAATGCATCGAACACGACCTGCTTCGAATCATAATTCAGGGTGAACTTGCGACTGCCAATCGTCTGCCAGATTTTGACACGGCCGTCATAGGATATTTCACACTCGCAGCCTGCGCGCTGTCCTAACGGGGGTGATAGATCGGTGAATCCTTCCAACTCTTGGCCAACAACTTCGTAAGCCAAGCGAACAAGCGATCTGAAAGACTCCACTGGTGAAGATTCGTCGAGACCGTTGGAGAATGACATGGCAGAGCACGGGAGATCAGAAAGGATGGTGGTGCAAAGGCCCAGAGGTCAACAGAACGCAGACATGCACGGCAACGATAGCATTGTAGACGGTTTCATGGAAACGGGGAAATCATTCAAAAACATCACTAGATATCAATCAGACACTCTCGATAGAGAAGTAGCACAAGAACTTGCCAACTAAGGACTGTGATATTGCGGGCAACCAAGCTTATTGGGAAGCGTCTGAATCACCATTTGACTAGCAATGAGAGCAATATACTGGACCGCAACTGTCAGCGGCCTCTGCACGGCAGGAGGTAGACTTTCTCAAGCTGAATATTTGGGGTTCCCAGGTGTGAAAGACCTGTAATTACGGGACTGGCGGATGGCTAGATGCTGTCGAGGATGGAAGGATGGAAGACGATAAAATGACATCCGGCAAGACAAGTATACCAAGCACAAAGTGATATAATGAAGCACATTCAGGATTGCATGATTTCAGTGGATCGGAGATGGTGTTTTGTGGAGGATGGAGTTATTTGTCGAGGAGGAGATTTATCTGGGGAGTTGAAGTTGATTGGTGCGTCATAGCCTTGGCCCGTGCCTGCCTAGCGTGAACACACAGTGACTTCCAAGGCTCCTAGCGAGGACGGGGGGCCGCCTAAGATGAGTGCCTACAAGGTTGCTCAGGTGCCAGTGATACCTAAATAGAGATTGGGTGCCTAGCGAACTAGGTGGCTAGGTAGGAAGGTATTACCTAGGTATGGGGTATTAGGTGCCTAGGTACCGAGTATGCACCTCGCAAAACCATGGCACCAGATGGCACCAAGATGATTTACATACTGTACCAAGGTAGTATCCACAGTCACCTACATCCCCAAGGACCTTGTACGTACAAAGAACAAGTACCGAGTAGCTGGAGCGCTCGGGTGGCGTGTGCAATCACATCAAAAGCCTTGATTCTTGTTCGATTCCAGGGACTGCCCGTTTGGCGTCCGAGTCCCTTGCGCTAGAGCGTCAACAATGCCTCTTAAGGAAGGCTGTACAGTGATGTTGTTGAGCAGGAAAGGCGGGACGACCAGGATTCGGAGATGCTGAGCCGGGAGTCATTGTGGCTGGGATTTCCCGGGTGGCCGCACCGCGATGTACTAGGCAGGGTACAGCAGGTGGGTAGTGCCTACGAGGGACGGCTAATGAGACCTACGAGTACGAGTACCTGTACATCTCCAAAGCCTGAGGGGGGCCAAATTGGGGAGGGGGGCTCGGCTAGGCAAACGACGCAAGGCAACACGTCACAGGTCTCACTCGTCAGGCTTAAAACCATCCATTCACGAGCTGAGGCGTGGTGAAAGTCGCCCCTCGCAAATGAAAGATTGCCTTGCTAACTACTAGGACCGCATGCGAACAAACTAGGCGCTGAACTTTGGACAAAGTAGTACCAGCGACTCACTTGTTCTTCATCTCTCTCTATCCTTCTTGTCCCCATCACCTTCTTCATTTTCGTCCCCGTACTTTGTCCTCTCATCAACGTTGAAGATGGATCAAAATCATCTCAGGCGCAAGGACACCACAAAGGGTCCGCCTCTACGCGTTCTCTCGCTAGGTATGTTTCAACATCTTATTAAATTCACGCTCAGCATGCTAACCGAGAGACAGATGGCGGCGGCGTTCGCGGGTATTCGATGCTCATTATTCTCCAAGAGCTCATGCACAGAGTCTATGTCGAGACCGAGGGAGAACCACCAGATCGGCAGACCGGCACCCCGAAGCCTTGCGACTATTTCGACCTGATCGGCGGCACTGGCACAGGAGGATTAATTGCAATTATGCTAGGACGCCTGCGGATGGACCTGGAAACCTGCAAGGCCGTCTACGTGAGGATGACCAGAAAAGTCTTTGAGACGGACAAGACATTTGCCGGCATTCCATACAAGCACACTTTGTTCAAGGCCTCCAAACTCGAAGAGGCTATCAAATTGTGTGTCCAAGAGCACACCCGCTTTGAGAACGAGGGAAATGACGGCACAGCTTCTGGAGGACGCGAATTCCAGGACTTGACGAGTCCTGTCAGCACCACCAGCACTGCAGTCAGGAGGTCGATCAGCGTCAGAAGTTCCAATTCCATCAGCAGTCCCACAACTCCGCTGCGCAACTCCCTTGTCTCCCCCTCGTTTCCTGCCTGGGGGAATGCGAATGCCAGCCTCTACGACAACCGTCCTAACCGGACCAAAACGTGAGTAGTTTCCCCTTTTCCACCCCGGTAGAGGGGCGATACCAATTTCAGGCATAGCTGACTGGCAACAGCGCTGTCACGGCAGTGTACCAAGGGACAAATCCTCGCACGGGCTCCTCGATCCTTTTACGAAGCTACGATAGCCGAAAAGAGCCACCTCCAGAGTACAACTGCAAGATCTGGGAAGCTGGAAGAGCCACCTCCGCCGTTGGTCTGGCCTTCAAGCCCATTCAAATCGGCCAAACAGTGTTCATAGACGAGGGCGCAGGCAAATTCAATCCAGCGCCACAGTTACTCGAAGAGGCCGCCGTGAACGAATGGCCGGGTAGGGAGATAGGAGCCTTTGTCAGTATTGGGACCGGGAAACGACCTGAAGGTACCAATGCCCGGCAACACGAATGGTGGGAAGACTTCATTGGTGGCAGCATGGGCGCCTTTGCGGAAGCCAGACGGCGACTCATAGCCAAAATCGAAGGCTGTGAGGAAACCCACCAGCAAATGCTCAAGACAGAATTGCCCAAGCGAGGCGTGCCACTCGACAACTACTGCCGGCTGAACGTGTCAGTTGGTCTCGGAGAGTTTGCCATGAACGAATGGCAGCATTTGGCGCAGATGACGGTCAACACCAGGAAGTATCTCAATGAACCCGCAACCCAAAGAGCACTGATGGAGATGGCCACGAAGCTGGCCAAAATTGAACTGATGAAGAGGAGATATGAGCGCCAATCAGAAGCCCACGCTCGGGAGTCAAGCTGGTCGTTGCGACAGAGCAATATCCCTCCAATTCCATCTCACCCCTCGGCCGTCGAGTTGCCAGCGGATGAAGACACGTACCCTACGACTCCCCCTCAGCATTATCGTATCCCCGGAAATCCCCCGTACCCTGATCAGTTGGCGTTGTCCCAGGATAAATTTGCCTTGGTTCCAGGAGATTCACCTCCACAGCGCTTGTCAAGCGATTTGCCATATCGAGGAAGGGATGACAAGATATTCGTACCTCCACTACCGCCTACAACCTCAACATATAATCAGTCACAAATACCACCTCCGAGACCCCCAAAGACACCAATCAACGATCACGTCTATCCGAATTATCCCCCACAACGAATTTCTCCCGTGAGGGCCAATGGGGTTCCACGGCCCCCATACCCTGACAACGAAGAGCCTCCGCCACAATTCAACCGATACAAGAAGCCAGAATATATCCCCAGGTAGTCAGAGAAGGAGGAGACTAGATGATTTTCAATTTACATGACATACGAAATGAGCGTATTCTTGCGCCAGAGGGGCTTGGATAGCTGTCATGACTGTACGATTGTGGACATTTTTGCTTCTAAGTTCAGATACCCAATGAGCAAATGATGTATCGGAGAAACAGGACATAGTTAATTCATTAAAACTCGAAACAGATTGGTCGAGTCACAGAGAAATGATATTGCATATTAATGTCACAAGACTCACCGTATATAATACGGCAGAGCATGAGGACTTTGGCTGCTCGAACAATTTCCGCCTTCAAGCCTTCTTGGCACGTGCCCAGCTGTACCTCGTATGTCCCCGATATATCATATCTACACCACGACTTGTACGTACAAACCCACCTCAACACCCTGGGAAGTCCCCTTGTATTCATCCTCGTCAAATAAGGACGATGTCACCATGCCGGCGGCAAACTCACAGCCGCCGGTCAAGCTTTCGCTGCCCCTGGTACGTCTATATCAACTAGTCCTTCGACCTCTATCAATTCTACCATTTATGGGCCAGTCGCTGACATCCCCTCCAGCAATTTCAGCAGGAGATCTATCAGGTCCTTCGAAACGAGGATGTTCTTGTCATCCTAGCTCGGGGCCTTGGTCTTCTGAAGATTGTCACAAACCTACTTCATTCGTATGATGCGGCAGGCAACTCTCTTGTTATAGTTGTCGGGGCAGAAGACCGTGAAAATGAATGGATCGGTGAAGCGCTGGCTGAACACTATGCCGTATCTCGGAGCCCCCTGGCGAAAGGTCTTCGTGTCATCAACACGGACAAGGCCACTGTGGCAGCACGGGAGAAAATTTACGCCGATGGGGGCATTGTTTCTGTCACCAGTCGAATCCTCGTGGTTGATCTTCTCTCCAAATTGTTGGACCCAGAAACCGTGACTGGGTTGGTTGTCCTCCATGCAGAGCGTGTCGTCGCAACCAGCACCGAAGCATTTATCGTACGATGTTTCAGGCAACATAACAAAATCGGCTTTCTCAAAGCCTTCAGTGACTCTCCCGAACCCCTGACTTCATCATATGCGCCTCTAGCAAGCATGATGCGAAATTTGTTTTTGAGGAAGCCATCGTTGTGGCCAAGATTCCATGTCTCAATTGCCCAGAGTCTGGAAGGCAAGAAGAAAGCAGAAGTAATCGAGTTGGAGATCGAGCTGACAGCCTCGATGAAAGCAATACAACAAGCTATCATGGAATGCGTGGAGACGAGCATTTCAGAACTCAAGAAGGCCAACTCGGGACTTGAGATGGATGATTGGACGCTGGATTCTGCTCTCCATCAAAACTTTGACGCCATAGTCCGCAGACAACTCGACCCGGTATGGCACAGAGTCAGCTGGCGAACGAAGCAGATCGCAAACGATCTCACAGTTCTTCGCACGATTCTACACTCTCTGCTCAGCTACGACTGTGTTTCGTTGCTGAAATATCTCGATACAGTTCTTGCAACCCATTCACCACCTCCAAACTCTAAACAGCAAGATCAATCACCGTGGCTGTTTATGGATGCTGCTTCGGTCATATTCAACTCAGCTAGAGACCGAGTCTATACTGGCAAAGTCGAAGATAGCGGCATCCTCCCGACATCTAAGTTACCGGATTCGCTGACCCCAGTTCTTGAGGAACAACCGAAATGGGCTGTTCTGGCGGAAATCCTTCAGGAGATCGAGACTGATGCTTATTTGAATCCAACGCGGAGTGACTCGAATGATACGGTGTTGGTGATGTGCAACGACCAAGGCACCTGCCGTCAGATCCGAGAATATCTGCAGACTATGCATGTAAAACCTCTGTCTCGAGAGCCAAGCAATGGACAAGCCCCTCATGAACTTGAGGAACAAGAGGCCAAGGGCTCTGCAGAGTTCATGCTGAGGCGCAAACTTCGAGAATATCTCGGATGGAGAAAGACGTTTGCTCAAGTCAGCGCATCATTGTTTGAGGAGAATCAGAAGTCTCTGAATGAGATCAAGGGCAATAACACCGCGACTGCTCGACTCGGTAGCAAAGCACCCGCCAACAAGCGCAGACGTGTACGAGGTGGTGGCGCTTCGGGCCTCAACCCGTCGCGCACGGCGAACGGTGCAGTGGCTATAGTTGAGGACAAAGCAGCCCAGGTAGCCGGGTTGTTGGCAGAGCTACACCCGACAGAGGCCGAAGCGCTTCAAAAGGACGATATCGTGATCGATGATCTCAATGATGCTGGCGAAGACTTTTTCGAACTATACAGCCCGGAAGACCAAGTGGTTGTCCACCCATACGACGGCGACCAGGATGACCAACTTCTTGAAGAGATCAGGCCAAAATATATCGTCATGTACTCTCCATCGGCGGACTTTATCAGGAGGGTCGAGGTCTACAGATCAAGTCATTCGGACCGCAGTGTACGAGTGTACTTTCTCTACTATGGTAACAGCGTTGAAGAGCAGCGATATTTATCTGCAGTTCGTCGGGAGAAAGATGCTTTCACGAGGCTTATCAAGGAGCGAGGCAGCATGGCAGTCACACTTACAGATGCTGGAAATCTCGATCCCGAGGACGCCTTTCTACGCACCGTCAATACTCGAATCGCCGGTGGCGGTAGACTTGCAGCCACTGCTGCTCCTCCGAGAGTGGTAGTAGACGTTCGAGAGTTCCGCTCGTCTCTCCCAAGTTTGCTGCACGGTCGAAGCATGCAAATTGTGCCATGTCAACTGACAGTGGGCGATTATGTCCTGTCACCAGATATCTGTGTGGAACGAAAGTCGATACGAGATCTAATCGCTTCGTTCAAGAATGGACGACTGTTCAACCAAGCAGAGACAATGCTCCAGTTCTACAAGTATCCGTTTCTGCTCATCGAATTTGACCAAAATAAATCCTTCACCCTGGACCCATTTGCAGACTTGACCTCTGTCCTGAAGACCCCAGACGCCGAGACCAGGGATTTGCAAACAAAGCTGGTGCTCCTGACGCTTGCCTTTCCCAGGCTCAAGGTCATTTGGGCATCCTCGCCCTACCAAACGGCGGAAATCTTCGAAGAACTCAAGAAGCAGCAGGAAGAGCCAGATCCGCTGCGAGCAGTGCAGATTGGCCTAGACGAGAACGAAAATCCGGAAGAGAGGACGTTCAACAGCGGACCCCAAGACCTCCTACGGACGATTCCTGGAGTGACAGCAAAGAATGCTAGTCGCCTGTATCTCGAAGCTAAAAACGTGCTGGAAGTGGCCAACATGAGCCTCGAGGAGCTCGACCCCCTCGTTGGTAAGGAGTCGGGACGACAAGTCGTCAGGTTCTTCACTCGCAGGGTTGGGGACGAAGAAGATCAGTCAATGTGACCCTTTGACTGTGCTCTCAGAATTCAAACCTGACTGGCTTGGAAATCCCGAATTGGATAGCTGCTGTGGCTGTGGTAGGCGCTCTTTCACCTAGTACATCGCATGTACAACATCCTGGGCTGCCTCTTGGCTGGGGGAGAAGTGATTTGTCTTGATCCATGGATTGGTTAAAGGATGGAGAAAACAGGCGGTATCAAAGTAGGGAGGAATCATTCAATACTCAGGATAAACCGCAAGAAAAACACAAAATATGGTTGATGTCTCTAACTCAAGTTAGACCCATTCTCCGAACTCCCGTCCGTCAAATCATAGGTGCAATTCGTGCTGATGTCTGCCTGTGAATGCTCGTTGTAAAGCAGCAAAGCGGCAATAGTGCCCCGTCTCTCATCAAGCCATGTCCCCCAAGACCTGCTGAATATTCTCGGTGCCTGCATCCAAGAAGAAATCTCTCCCATTAGATGTCGTCAATATCGACTTCCTTGTCAGAGTCGCTGTCCCGGTCCTCGTCGAACTCGACATTGTCGTCCACACCTTCGTGGCCGTAGGTATCCGTCTCGTTGATCTTTGCGCTCTCAGGAAGTTCTCCGTAGGCTTTCAGAGACCGTGCCTCGTCCGCGCTGTACTTCAAAATGACATCGCCCTTCTCGTCTTGATAGTCCCGCAAACTCAAGAGGATGATGTCTCCCTGGTTAATCCAGACCTTCTTCCGTAATTTGCCTCGGATATGTGCGAGACGTTTCTCGCCATCGAAACAGAGAGCCTCGAGCCGACCGTTGCCCAACATTTTGAGGACTTGGGCGTATTCTTGACCTTCTTCCTTGAAGGTCAGTTCACGCTTTTCGTTGTCATTTTCGTTCTTGCCGCGACGTCGATTTTTACCTCCCTATTGAGAAGAATCTGAGTTAGCATAAGGCCTATAGACAACAATGGACGACGCTTCTTGTGTGATCTTGTGTTCACTGCCTGCGTCGATGCAAGGAAATCGTGGCGGGGTAAATTGGGATGCGGTGTGGCGCTTGTGCGAGGGGCCTATTTGACTAACCTTTCCCTTATTCTTAGGCATGTTGGCTGATTACTGTCAGTGACTGGGTAGAAAGCGTGCCGGTCTTGCTTGAGGTGGCTGATGGTTTTGTGGGAGGCTGGTCTCTCGTAGTTGACGAAATATTTCGTCGAGATTTGTGCGAGAGACGGTGTTTTGTGGAAGAACTGCTAAAGAAAGGGCGCAGGTTGATCGTTTGTTTGTGAATTCAGCGGCAGTCATTCGTGGGGCAAAATTTCCAGGGCCACTAGTCCATACCTGGCAACTAGCAACAGCCAACGGACGGACAATCATCATGCCTAGAATCTTCACCTTGCCTCCTCTGCGGCGTGCCTCCTCGTACATACCAAAAAGTCATCTTGTTCCAATGTCGGCCTCTCGTCTCTGAGAATGCTTGCCTTATGGCCTCCGTTGTCACCACCCGCCCCTTCAAGCCTCTCCCCGTCGCCCAGGCTCTTGGATTCGGACTGAAGGCACGTTATACACCGGTTGAAAACGTCCCCACCCTCTTCGATCACAAATTCCTGGTCGACCGCTACAGCCCCAAGAGAGCCGCTGTTACAGATTACTATTCGAAACTTAAGCCAGACGTGCTGCGATGGCGCGTTATCTCCAATGCCAGCGTCAAAAAGGTCCCTAAGGCCGTCCTGCGCAATCGGCTCAAGCGTAGATGGGCTAGTGCCTTTGCAGAAGCGCTGAAGAATGCTGGATACTACCACAACGGGAGGAAGCGTTCTGGTCCCAAGGACGGCAAAAAGTATGTCGTTGGCCTGAAGGGGACTCTTGAAATCCTGGTCTTCTCAGAGCGTGGCATTTCCTGTCCTCATGGCGAACTTGTCGGTGCATGTGCAGCTCTACTGAAGTCCCTACAACGGAAGAAACAGCACTTGGATACCATGAGTGTGGACTCTGCGGTAGAAAAGTCTCGAGAGGACGCTGCGGACACCGAAGGCAGTGAGAATGTGCCGTCCTCCATGTGGTCACTCTGGGGGCGACAACCCTCCTGAGAGATTGAAGTGTGAGGATATGTGATACCCTGTATAATCAGATTGTGGGCTCACTGTTTCTCTACTCGAACGAGAGCCATCTCCGGCACCCTGGCCCGAATCGGGCACGGGCGATCGAGCGACGTATCTTCCGCCTATCCTCACTGTTGCTGCCTCGCTACTCAAAGGTATGGGTTCGTTCGCGATATGGGAAGCATTGGCACCTCGACCGCTTCCGGCGTCAACCCAAGTGAACCTTTGCAAGCATTCCCGGATACGTATTTGTCCATCTTGTCCCTCCTTTCTGTGTTCGTTAGACGTTGTCTGGTATTCTATGTCGAGATGGAGAGCGCAGGCGATGCTCCTGGACAACGAACAACAGTTGGCCCACGATGGATCGCCGGTCGGTCTGTGCTTCTAGAAGAGTGAAAAGATGGGATTTGCTGGTACGTAGATGGGCCTAGAGTATCTGCTTGCGGTTCTACCATGGAAGGGCACTCAAGCCATGCTCGAATTGGAGCGATATCTAGGGCCATGAATGCACAAAAATAAATCGATTTGAGCGACTCCAAATTCTTTCTGTGATGATGTAGAGGGAACGAGGAGAACACGGGCCAGACAATATGAAAATATGGATTGTGCTGAGCTGCTTTACTTGAAGTGAGGCAGACCTTGAAGCTGCCCCTGGGCTTCACGTGCTGCGAGTTTTGTGCGGAATTGCAGCGGACAACTGCCAGTCGACGACACGTATGTACCTACATACATACTAGAAAATTAATTTACCCCCATTGAAGGTAAACGATCAGCATTGCATACGCCTGTCCCTTGTGCAATAGTCGCTCAGCTTGAATTAGTGATTCGTGCCTTTTCAGTCGTTCGCTTCATCTTTCTCTCAGGCGTTGTTCACTGTTAGTTCTCAGCATCGAAAACATGTTGGTCTCCTTGACCGTTGGTAAGGTCGATGCGGGTGTCGCGGTCCTGCTCACCCAGGACAAGCGGTTGGTAAGTTGTGTGCTCCCCCTTTCACATTGTCCAGAGGCTGACTCCTACCTCAGATCGAGTTTCCCTCTATCCTGCTGCCCTCTACCATCACCTCGGGGTCGATCGTGGACATCGAAGTGAAACAGAACCACGAGGCGGAGCAGAAGTCGCAGGCCGCTTTCGCTGCGCTCCAAAAGCAAATACTAAACACCTATGGTCTTCATGTCCCCGCGACGCCTGTCTTGCGGCTCCGAAATGCCACGCAAACCTCACTGGTCCTCGAATGGGATCCCATCCAGTTGGCAACGACGACCCTACGGTCACTTGCACTCTATCGCAATGGAAGCAAGGCAGGGAACATACCACGCCCGCTAGAGACCCTCAGCACCAAAATGAGCGGGCTGGCGATCGACACCGAGTATTCCTTCTACTTGGTGCTCAAGACCAGTGGCGGGATATACACAAGCAATACCCTCACTGTCAAGACTCATGCAATGAACAATCTTACGGGTATCACTGTCACCCCTGGCATACTGCCACCGCAACTAAGAGAAAGTCTCGAACTGGCGATCTCGCGCATTGGCGCAAGGATCAACGACACCGTCAAGATCGACACCACCCATTTCGTCTGCACAGAAGGACGGGGACGCGATTGGGAAAGGGCAAATGAGATGAACATCCCTGTGGTCAGGCCTGAATGGGTCGAAGGATGCGAAAGAGAAGGGAAAATCATCGGTGTTCGTGGATATTATCTGGATGCGGATCCTAAACAAAGACAGATCGGATCGAATCCAAGCCTTTCAGCACCAGCCGGTCGACCTTCCACCACTACTGCACCACCTGCACAAGCTCCTCAACAGGCGAACGTGCCTCAGCGGCCGAAAGAACAGCAGCCAAAAAGTCCCGATCGAGAGAGCACTGTGAGCGGAGAACCGGGTCCTGAGGTTATGCCGACTCCACCGCCTCAGAAAGACCTTCCGCCAACACCTGCC
>WJFF01000133.1:56150-69657 GCA_011800825.1 Fonsecaea pugnacius | reverse complement strand
TCCTGGATCGCTTCGATAAAAGACCTAAGTCTTCCTCTACCACATCCTCAGATGATAGCTGTCGGCCGGAGGAGGTAGACTCGGTAGCAGTCTCACTAGGATCCCCAGCCCCAACGTCGTTTACTGGTTCAACAGAAGAATCAAGATGGACCCCAGCAGGAGTTTCAATATTAATTTCACTAGTTAGCTCCCTTGTAGTTTCAGCAAAAGCTCCAATGGAAGTTTCGATATCGGTCTCGGCACTCAACTCAGTAGCAGGTTCAATGACTGGCTGAAGAGTAGGTTGATCGATAAGGTCAGAAGTAGGCCTGAGAGCAAGCTCAGAAGGCGGCTCTCGGGTAGGCTCGACAGCAAGCTCGGTAGTAGGTGCGGCGGCAGGTTCGACATCGGTAACTGCGGTGGCAAGCTCGACAGCAGGCTCATCGATAGATACAGGTGTGGGGTCTGTGGCAGACACGATCTGAGGCTCGATCATAGACTGGGGAGGATGCTCAAAGATCTGTTCTTCATGAGGCACACTAGTAGATTCAGGAGCAAGTTCAGCGGTACACTCAGCAGCCAGTTTGTCGGTCAGATCCGTTGTAGACTCGGTCGTTGGTTTGGCAGGAAATGACAGGGTTGCTGTCTCTGGAGGAGAATTCTCAAGCGTCTGAGATTCAGGAGGATCGTGTGTCCTGATGGTTTCAGTCATTGACGTCTCATCAGCAACAGCGCCGGGTACAGAAAAATCGTCGGCCTTGGTTCCAGCCTCGGTGGCCTGAGCAGACTGTATCGACACCTCGGGGAGCTTTTCACCGCTAGATGCGAGGGTACGAGGCATTTCTTCCGCGACATCTGGCGTTGGTTGGGGCTCAGAACGGCTTTCAGTGCCTTTGTCTGCTGGTTCAGGAGTAGCATCATTATATTCCACAGGCTCTGTAGACGGTATCGTGGTTAGTTGTTGTTGGACAGCGCTCGTGTTCTGCTCTTCAGTATCGGGGCTGGCTTGACCCTCGCTAGGTTGCAGATCTTGGGCGGACTCAATCTTTTCGTCCAAATCTGGAACTGTGCCTGTGCTTTCAACTTGTTCTGCAGCCGGAGTAGGTAGGGTTGGGGGTGGCTGGTTACCGCTCTCAGTCCTGACGTCGTCGGCCGATCCGGCTGCGTCGTCATCAAGCAAGGATTGCCGCTTTTTTTTGCCCTTAGACTGCTTGGATTTCTTAGAACTGGGGCCGTCACCAACGTCTTGGGGCTCTTCCCCACCGAGCGCTGGTTGGGACTCGGGTTGAACATCAGCGACTTCTTGTGTTGTCGGTGCTTCTGTGGTCGAATCTTCGTGTGGGATACCAGAGTCGGCGACACCGTCTGCGATCTCTCCATCTTGCGCCGATGAGAAAGTTTCGGTGCCTTTCAATAAGCTGGCGCGTTTTTTCTTCTTATCCTTCTTGGTTTTTTTCATCACAGGAAATGTATCGTCAACCTGGCGAGGTTCATCCTCGGCGATCGCCAGGTCACCTGGAGGTGGAGCTCCAGCTGATGCCGGTTCTGTTGGCAGCTCCGTGTCCTTGTTGTCTCCACTAGCCTCGGAGACTATGGGCTGTATCACGATCTCATCTGATAAAGAAGCATCCTGAACAGATCTTGACTTCTGGAGATCATCAGAAGTAGAAGCTCGCTTCTTTTTCTTATCTTTTCTCGACTTTTTGGATGTGAAAGCCCACATATCTTCGTCCTGATGTGTCATCGACTCCTTGATGGAGGTTTCGTCGAGTGGTGACTTTGCACTCGGGAGGCTTTCGTCATGGGTTGAAGCGGCGTGCGGTTTTTCTATCCCCTCTGCTTTACCGACCGCTGGTGGGTTTGGCACAGGAATCCCTGGCTCGTCTTGGACTTGCTCGCCCTCACCTATAGTAGAGATGGCTCCAAGCTCTGGCTCCAGGTGCTTTGCAGCTTGTTCGTCTTCTGCTGGACCTAGTTCTGGTATAGGCTCCCCGGATGTGGCTGCCACTTTCATCTCTTCTTTTGTTTCATTCGGAGGGGTCACGGCATTGACCAGCGGAGTCGCATTAGTTGGCCTCAGATTAGCTCCCGCAGCTTCTGGTTCCTCTACAGAAGTGTAGGCATTGTCTCCAGAAAGCTTTGGGGATGTGAGTGGACCTTCAGCTCCGACCGGGTCAGCGGGAGTGTTGACATCGAACGTCTGGTGTGTGTCTAAATTCTCGTCCTCCTGAAAAGTATTGAGTAATGTGTCCGCTGCCCCTGGAGTTTGCGGCACTTTGTCCCCGGCGACCTCTGAACTAGACCTGGGGTTTGAAGAGTCAATTGCAACTTTTGAAGGGTCCACATCGAACGTTTCTGGTGCCAATAACTCGGAAGGTGCCTGAGATTCCTCGATCGCCACTGGTTCTTGCACTCCTTGTCCCGTAGAAGTTGGTTCTTCAGTTTGACTTGACACAGAGGCTGCTTGTTCCGTTCTTGGTTGTTGTTCATAGGGCAAGACAGTAATAGCAGATGGATCTTCTTCGGGTGTCTGTCCGCCCGTTTGCTCGACCGTGAACGGCGCATTCACTTTCTTCTTAGACTTTTTCTTCTTGCCCGACCTTGAACTCGTCTCTTGGACATAACCTGAATCCTGTTGGACTGTGTCTGTAGAACCAGTGGATATCTCCAGTGAGCCAGGTCCCTCTACTGTCGGCTGCGCGGGGTCATCTGAGGGAGTCATGGGGTTGGGCTGTTGAAGCACTGGCTCAGTAACCTGCTCGGTCTCTCTAGTTTCGGTTTGATCAACCCCTGTTCCGGTCTCGTCCCAGTCGTAAGACTGAAGTTGTTTCTTTTTTCCCTTTTTCCCCTTCTTGCTTTTCTTCGAATATGCCCCGCCGCTGTCATCTTCGGGAGTCGACGACAAAGGGATCGAACCCCTATCAGTACCGGCAGCCACGGAAACACCTGAATCCACTTTGACATCGCCAGGTGGTACGTCTGACTCACCGATTTTGATTTCAAAATCATCGCTAAAGGGATTTGGCCCTCCCCCTGCTGATGCGAGCTCTTTATTGACCTCCCCAGCCACCGCTGGCTCTGATGTCTTGACATCGTGAGATTCTTCCAATGGAGGTTGCGAGGTTTGATCAGCGTCGACTGGCGCTGAATCTGACTCCACCAGGTTACCCAATGTTAACGCCTTCTTTGCTTTCTTCTTGTTTCTTTTCTCTTTCTTGGAACGCCCGACATCCGCTTCTGTCCCAAGTATCTCTGAGACTTGCTGGGTAGAGACGCATGGCGTCTCGCCTTCCTCTCGGATAGTAGACAATTGGGTCCCTCCAACATCAGGAATCTCTGGTTGGAATGCTTGGTAGGCTGCTTCGACGGATGCGCCCTCAACTAAGCCTCGAGCTTGTACGGCCTCCTTGAACGCCTCTTCAAGAGGATCACGGCTTGATTGTGCGATATTTGATAATCCACCTTTTGCAAGAGGTTGCTCGAGCTCTGTCTGGTCAGCCGCTAGATGTTGTTCGTTGACATCGACGTGATGCTTGACTTCTGGTTGCGCTGATGGGTTAGAATCAAGTGCTGGAGTAGATTCTGTCGCCTGTACGTCTAGTGCGTCTACAAATGACTCTGCCTCGACATCCCGTATATCCGAAACAACCACATCTTTTGGCTCCCCTGTTTTAGGATCTTCAACATCAGCTTGCTCTGCGTTCACTTGTGCTGTTGACGGCGACGCTTCGTTGAAGGCCAGCTGCACATCTTCATCATCATTGTCTCTCGCTTCCTGTAGCTTGTTTGATTCACTATCAACTTGGATTGCCTCCGCTTCGTGAATTTCAGGTTGCGGCTCGAGAGCCTCGTGTGAGTCTAAAACGGGTTTGGCTTGTTGCTCAAGACTTTGCACAGGATCCAAGGATTCTGCTGCTCCATATGGCGGAGGCACACTCGCTGCGTCGCCTTCTCCAGATTTCTCTTCGGATCTTTCTACCTGCTCGAGACTGGTTGTGTTATCCCTGACCATTTCACCGAAGCTGGTTGGGGAAACATCAACTGGCTTTGCCGGCACCACTCCTTCTAGGTTCGAGGGGGCCACACGTTCGTTGTCGGCTGGCTTCTGCAAGCTCCGGGCCTCTAGATCCTCGGCCTTGGATGCAGGACTAGCGGCTGCTATCATACCAGGGTCAAGCCTACGCTTGTGAATCTCTGTGAAAACGTCTCGCCAAGCGTTGGCATCCAGGGTGTCTTTCGTGGGAACCTGCGATTCTGTACTCCGATGCATATCAGTAGTTGCTTGAACCGACTCGCGCTCAGTCTCTTGCTGAGAGGCCGTCTCATTGCCAATCCCTGCTATGTGGGCTGCTTTGGACTCAGACTCTGCTGTAACGTTCATGGACTCCAACTTTCTAACCGTTCCAGTCTCTTTCGCTGGGGTATCGTCTTGCAATTCCTCGAGCGTTTCGTGGGAGGCGACGGCTAGTGCAGAACCAAGAAGCGCACCAGCAGCTGCTACAGCGATTCCGTCCTGCCACGATACTGATGTTGATCTTGGTGTCGAAGCGCTCCTTCTACCCCTACTATGACTTCGCGTCCTTGGTGGGGACAGACTCCTACTTCGTGCACTCACGTAGTCCTGATCGATGTCCGTGCTTGCCACACTGGGGAGGGGACTATGAGGCACAACTTCCTCGTCCACCAAGGCCTCATCATTGAAAAAGGCTGGGTCTTGTAGCAACTCGCTGGGTGAATGGAACTCGTATTTTGGCTTGGGCTTCTTTTCTTGGTCACGAGCCCTTTGTGCTTCACCAGGCACTGGTGTGGCTGATCGAGAATCCAGATAGTCTGGTGATTCTCGCCGTTTTCCACCATCATCATGCCAATACGAGTAGCTGTGTCTCCTACCATGCTCACGAAAGCTTTCCGCGCTGATGCGTGACGGGGTAAAGGAGTCGGGCTGGTTTTGCAGATAAGCTTCTGCTCGAAGATCTTCCATGGACGGATGGGCGGAGCTGGTTTTACTTGATGGTAACGATGGATACTCCTCCGAAAGTTCCGGTGGCGCTGCTCTCGCATAATTTTGTCTCTCTACAAGATACAGCGGTCGGAATTCTTTGCTCGAACGAAATTCCGTCGACTTTGGCCTTCCTTGTCGTGTTCGCGGGGTGGTCAGCGGCGAACTTGGGGACATAACTGGCGAACTCATGGAGAAGCGTGGGTTAGTGGGCGAGATGGGAGGTCGTCGGAAATGCAACGGCACAGCGGTTGGAGAGCTAGCCACCAGTGGGCTGGAAGGAATATCGCCTGTTCGTATAGCAGACAAGCGTCGAGAGGCTGCGGGTACGGAAAAGGGGCCCGAAGATGCTTCCTTGAGATCCCGTTCTTCCTTGCCAACGCCAGTTGCTGGTTCGTCAGGCAAAATCCCCGAATGATCATCTTCCATCCAAGTCGTAGGTAGAGCCGCAACGTGCTCGTTCTCTGTAGGAATGGTTGTTCCATGTGCGTGGACACTACTGATGGGATCGGGCGGTGAAGACGTCTCTGTCTCGGACATTTGCCCCGAGACACCATCAATATCCATTGGCGTATCCGTGACCATTGGTTGTGGCATTTCGGGGCGACTTCCTAAAAAAGACTCCTGTTCTGTCATGTCCTGAGGCGGTGTTCCTGCGGTCTCCTCGGCAGAAACAAATCCGTCGTCGATAGTCTGATCATTGGAGGTCTCGTTTTGGTCGGCATTCCGGGTTTGACGATCTGGGCTGTGTCGACTCCTTTTAGCTGGTTCAGATGCTGCAGATGCGACATCACCAAACTCGGATTTGTCCCTTGACCTGCGTTTCTTTCGACGAGATTCGGATTTCTCATTTCGTTCTTGATCTGCTCGACCGTCTGACTTTGAAGATTTTGTGCTCTTCTTACTAGATGTACTGACGTCGCTCTTGTTACTGGAGAAGATATTGCTGAAAAAGCCACTAGACTCCTTCGTTCTTCCATCTGGGGCGTTGCTCACGACAGACCCGTTGTCAGCTTCCTGAGCTCCGTCAGAGTTTCTGCGGTGTTTGCCTCGCCAAGATCTCTCATCGCCCTTGCGGTTTCGGCTCGTTGCTGGATCCTCATCAAGATCGCCATTGCTGTGCCTTGAGCTTCGCTTGGACCTTTCATTTTCGTAGAGGTCATCATCGGTACGGGATCTCTGAAGCGGCTCGAAGTCCGCACTGTCATCTGAGCGTCTAGTCTTAGGTTTTCTTGATGTTTTCACGCCCACATCGCTCTTGGAGCTGGACTTCGCTCCCTTCGACTTTCCCCGAAGTCGTTCCCATTCCTCTGGGTCTGAGTGATATTCTCCCTTGGAATCTTTCTGTTGACGCTGCGAATTTGCATCACTAGATGTAGTCGGCCCCTCGACTCGAGATGACAGAACTTCGCCTCTGCTGGGTGAGCTGGTGTGGTCATGTTCAGCAGCGTCCTTGATCACCTGGTTCGCAGCGAGAACAGCAGATGTACCTAACACCAGGTCCAGCGCGGAGGTGTTAGATGAGACGCTCTTCGCAAGATTGTGGTCACTGTCGGCGGCAAGTAAGGGTTGGCTGGGACTGACGTCCGTGAGTTCAGAGGTAACTTGCTGTGGTGAGGGTGGTCTATATGCATCTCCAGAAGAACGGGAACGCTCTCGACGACGCCGGTCACTCTTGCTAGGTCTAGCGGCGTCAGACGTGTTTTCTTGCTCAGGCAGGGCCGTTCTACTTTGTTCCTTCGCATCTTCTAAGGCGAGAACAGTTGTCGACCTAGTTTCGGGGGTGACTGAAGGGGAGTTACTCCCTGTGATGCCCAGGTCGCTCACTGTTTCCGCAAAAGGGCTTTGATAAACCGCTTTCCCTCTGTGGATCTCATCCGTCTCTGATGGGAACGAGTCTTTGTGCCGCTCTTCAGGCTCACCATTGACTGGGGAGATAACACGTTGAGAAATAGACTCATGGTCGGTGCTAGGGTGAGTCGTCTCTTGGGAGCCTTCCTTGGATTGCGGCTGTGGTTGTTCCTGGGTGATTTCCTCGGCTTCTTTGTCATCGACCGTCCAAGTGCGGCTTATCTGAGGTCTGTCATCAACGACGGACACTTCCTTCTCAAGTTTCTCTGCCTCTTGTTCATCCAGCGTCCAGGCCCGACCTACACTTGGTCGCTGTTGCGAATCTTCCGTGATCGAAAATGGCTCTTTGACAACTTCATCCGGAGATGGAAGATCTGCAGTTCTCTGACCCTGAAAATGCGAATCAGGTCCGTAATCAGAGCGCTCATATTCTGGAGTCACGACATCGTAGACATAAGTGTCAGGATCTCCCCACGTCACTTTGGACTCCTTCCTCTCTAGGGGCTCGCCAATATCATCGGATGCCTCTTTCGATTTGGGCTCGATGATGGGCGTTTCATCGCCTCTGACACTGTGAACACGGCTTCCAGGTGGCGTAGGCTCAATCAATCCAAGCATTGGGACAGGCCAAGGGTGCAACAACGGGTCGTCATCCGATCCAAGACCGAACGGACGATAGTTGAAGGGGTCGAACGGGTGTGAGCTTCCAGGCTTGGGTGCTCCGGGAACGATTTCAACCACAGTTGCTCCGAACTCATCTCGGTGCTCAGCCTTGTCGTTGTGTTCTTTGAGATGCTTCTTGATATCTGTGGGAACGAAGAAGGCACTATAATCGTCATGCTGGACTGGTGATGGCGTTGAACGAACTCGCTGAGCCGCCATTCTGGAAATTCTTTCTTGCTGCGTTTCAGGTGGGGAAGAGACGTCCTTTTCTCTCGTCTTCTTCAAGCTGGACTTTCGGGTGGGAGTTGCTTCTTCACCCGACCTACTCCTGTCATCTTGACTCGCGATAGTACCTATGGCCACAGTTGCTGCAGCGCCGATAACAGAACTTTCGACAGCTTTCTTTGTACTCGACTCCTTCCGTTTTCGTTCTTCAGCCTTTTGGTGCTCTTGGTAGAGCCTCTCCAATTCACGATCGATTTCAGCCACTCGTTTGTCGGCATCGAAAGGGCTCCTGCCCGTGTCAGACGACCGTCCTAGCTTTGCTGATATTTCGTCGCGCACTAGCTTGCGCGGATCTTGTGTAGACTCCACGGGGAAAGTGGAATCCGCGGGCCTTCTTCGCCTATTGTCGTCAGACCTTGACCCCCGCCCTTTGTCCTTACCACTGGCACGTTCCTCATTCTTGAGCTGCTCGTGAGTCAGGTTGAAATTAACGCTGCTTCTTGGACCCTGGGAAGGCAGCTCGGGCGGGTTCGAATCTCGTGCGACATGGCTCGGGGGTCTCTGTCCTTTCCATGACGTCCGTCGCTCGAGCTGGATGTCTTCTGAGATATTCTGACCGATAAAAGGTGCGATAGGGACAATTGGTTGAGGCTGTTGTAGAGGCACAGATGTTGACGATACCCTGGTAGCGTGGGGAGAAGCAGCCTTTGACGGGGGATCAGACACTGGTCGGGGTTCTAGCTCACGCATCGGATCTAGAGCGCTATAAGTTGGGGGTGGATTTGATTCCTGCGAGAGTGCGTTAGAAGCCATCCAACCACCCAAGGCCCCCGCTGCACCCGCCACAGTAGCCGTTTCGACTGATGAGATGGGCAAAGATGGTGCGTGCCCGAATTTCGCTTGCCCCAAACTGTTCCGATGTCGCCTTTGGTCATCTTCTCTGAAGTTGTAGCCTGATACTGATGCTCGACCACCCTGAGCGAGATGCTCTCGGCTCTGAGAAGCAGAGATTCCTCCACCATATGCCATTGCTGTATCCACACTAGTTTCGGAGTCGACCTCACCATCTGTGTCATACCATTCATCATCGCGTCCGCCAGTAGTTTCGTGGTCAGCCAGGGAGATTCGACGTCCATGTGCGTCCCTGCCGCCGGGACCTATATACCTGTTAGCGTCATATTTTTGCCTACCTTTATGCTCTCTTCTGTTAGCTTCGTCAGCAAGCGCAGTACCCCTATTAAACAGGTCTTCCATGGGCGGCACGGAATTGTTGCGATGCTGTCTGCCTTGTCTTTCGGGAAGCCGCCTCTTGGAGGGTTTCCGACGCACGGTTCCCTCGCCAAATCGTAGATCAGCGTCAGATGAGGAACTTGAGGCATTTGAGAAATTGAAGAGACCCTTTGGTTTCTTGCCCTTCTTTGAATTGGCCGATGGACTGGTGAAGAAGCCCATCAAACCACCTGGCCCGTCATTGGTCGTTGACAGGTCGACATATGAATGCATTGGTGAGACTCGTTTGGAAAAATATCTCCTCCTCGAGCTTGGTGACCGACTCCTGTTTTTACTTTGACGTCGGGACTCTGCGCCGAGAGCTGCGGCACCAATGGTAACCCCAGCAGCGCCCATTCCAGCACTCAACGCACCGCCACGGGAGACAGCGTGTGAAGACGAGCTCGAGGACGATGAGCTCGATCGACTGGCGCGCTGTCTTCTTTGGGTTGAAGATGCGTTGCTCCTACCCACCCTTTGACGAATATTTGGATCCTGAAATCCTGCATCATTGTCTCGCGAAAATGGCTGCTCTGCTTGAAAGCTGACTCTGTTCTGGTTCACAGGTCGCCCGGACTTCACCGAGTATGTGTCGTCGAAGTCATGTTTATGTTGAACCACTGCTTGCCCGACTTTCGCCACCCCATAGCCAGTCAAGGCTCCAACCACCATCTTCTTCTTGAGAGAGGAGGATTTCCGAAGATTTTCATCCGAGCTATGCCTATACATCTTGTCTACCCGTGTCGTACTCCCATACCGGCTCCCAGGGGATTGCTTTCGTCGGCGATAGTCATGTCTGCGAGGTGCATCGGCAGGTGAACTCCTGGGATCGAAGCAATATTTACAAACACCAATTGTCTCGGTGTACTCCTCGAATCGCGCTACTGCTTCGGGATCTCGCCACCAGTCGATGAATCGTCCAAAAAGTCCCTGGTGTTTATGTCGGTGAGCATGATGCATCTGGTGACCATGTGATACCGGGTAGTCATGTGCCAGTCCGGCCATATCCGCTGAGGTTTGATGCTGGCCGAGCGAGGGCGTATTGTGAGAGTGGCCTGAGACGTAGGCACCAGCTGCCACTCCAGCAAGGGCCGCTGCGCCACCGTACAAACCTGCAGTTGAATGCTGGTGTGAGACCCCGAAGCCGGCAGGCGCGGAATACGGGGTTGATGTAGCTTGTAGCCCGGCTGGAGGTCTGTTGGGCGTTTGATATGCACTGGTTGATGGACCTGCGCCGCCACCTCCGCCTCCACCCGCATAATACTCGGCAGCTGCACCGATCGCGGCAGTGCCTGAGACTGGGAAGGAGCCCACCGCGCCAGGAGCGAAACCGAAAGGCGTTGAGTGGTTTCCCAGAGGGCCTGGGCTAGATCTGGGACTCGCAGCGTAGGAACTGTGCTTGGGAGGCTTGTTAGATCCCAAGCTCGGCTTCTGGGGAGGTTTGGAAGGTGTCGTCTGCGATCCGGTGTCGCTATCATAGTTAGGTTTACCGAAATAGCTAGCAGCAGCGCCGACTTGGCCCATACTGCTCGGCTCGGGAGGAGGTTTGGCTTCGACGGTTGGCTCCTGGAGATGGGCCTGCTCTGCGCTGGTGACAATGTTTGGAGCGTTGGGACGAACGCCAGGTTGGGAGGCTACTGACTCGCCCTGGTCACCATAGTACTCTGCGGCTAGTCCAGGTGGTCGGTATGGCTGAGAGTATGTAGACGGAAACTCTCCTGGAAATTGGTTTTGAGGTAGCGAAGCACCATTATTCCGGTAGTCGCGGGCGCTGTCCTTCTTCTCACTGGATTTCCTGGTGTGGCGAGAGTCGCGAGGGCTATCTTCTTTCTTCGGTTTCCATGACTCGTCATCTTCCTTGCTTCCCCGACTCCTTTCGTGTTTCGTCCTTTTTTCAGTCTTGCTTGACCGTCTCCGCGTGTCGTTGCGTTCGGATTCTTTTCGCGTATCATCTCGGTATCGACCAGATATTTGTGAGGGTTCGTCGGTGATCGTTGTCGCATAAGTGGCGTCGGGCTCTTCATAGTAGCTGGTACGGCTGGATTTTCGGCGCGACGAAGTTGTTGTCGCGTCTGGGGCGAAATGTCCGGTTGGGGAATCTTGATCATCATTTCTCGGTCGCTCGTATCTCGACGATGCTTCTGAGCCGGCTCGCTGCCGGCCTGAGCTGGATTTTCTCATGGCACATCAGACGGAATCGCAGAGGCGTCAAGGCGGTGTCGACGTGTGGAATTGGATCAATAAAATGGAATAGATGGGCGTCGGCGGCAATACTCGTATCATTCCTACGACGCGGCTGATATTGGTGTTCGCCGCTCAATGGAATAAGGAGGATTAAAAAAGATGTTTGTCCTGCGCAAGTGATTCAAAGACAGTTAAGGCCTACTGCGCTGGCAGGTGCGATGATCGAATTGTCGTTCGTGTTTTGCAAGTGCGACTACAACGAGTTTTGAGTGGCTGGGCCTGGCGAGCTGTCTACCTGTTTGTAGCATTGGGGGGGAAGCCTGCCTAGTACCGAGTAATTACACACACCCGAACTCCGACACGCTTGGAAATCGTCACAAAGATTAATTAGGGCTCGCCTAGGTGCCGTGGGTGCGTACCTAGCGAGCGGTAGGGAGCGGCCACGACCCTCAGTCGGGAAACCCACATCACCGCCACACAAGGCAAAGCTAGAATATGCTTGAGTTGACGATCGGGCACATCCATCTAGATTCTGTGCATAGTCTATAGACGGAGTCACTGAGCTCGGATACATGTGTACCTAGGTAGGAGATTAAAGACAAACCACCCCTTTGCTTATTGCGTACTCGTCCTAGTCGTGCCTTCAGCTCTGCTTGGGCCAGCCGCCGTTCATAGGCTCTCTTCACATGGTTCAGCTGGACAAGGGGGGCGGACGTTGGAGGAGCACATATTGATTGGAGCAGTGGGAACCCAAGGGTTTAGCGCACTTTAGTGGTGCTGTCAACTTGATAGATCTGGATTGCTCTACTCTTTATGAGTGTAATACTTCCTCCAATCGTGAACATCTTTGAATCCCAAAACCTCTCGGATTTTCTTGTTTGAGAGGGGCGCCTCCCACTCGCCCATCCTTCGCGTAATGGGTGTGTTGGGACAGTGCTTCTTTAAAAACTCCTCTGTCGGCACGGCCGTTGTAATAGTGTCGTTGGTGGCATTAAATACCTGGAAACCGAGCCCGCTCTTTGCAACGCACAAGTCACAAATTTGACCAAGGTCCCGAGCATCGATATAGCTCCAGGCATTTCTTTTTCTTGTTTCTGGTTTTCCCACGTGTCGGGGAAAATCTCTCTCGTATTCGTGTGGCTCAATCACGTTGCCGATCACCAAGGCGTAAATATCGATATTGAACCGTCGGGCAAATGTCCGAGCAATCCGCTCTCCAGTCAGTTTGCTGCAGGCGTACGTATCCTCGGGATTGCGATCGTACGTGTCCTCCTCAAGCGGGAAAGAATGGTAATCATCGTCCCCTTGCGTGAAGCAAACACCGTAGGTGGTCTCGCTGCTGGCAATGACAATCTTCTTGACACCCAACTTGCACGCAGCCTCGATCACATTGTACGTGCTCATGACATTACCCCGAAAAGTCTCGCTGTCTGGCACGATCATGTTTCGGGCATACGCTGCAAAGTGAATGACAGTGTCGGGAGGGCCAGGGTGCTTCGGCAGACCGAACTCGCTCATCGAAAACAGTGAAGACAGTGCATTGAACACTTGACCGCCATCGGTCAGATCTGTCTTCATTGTGTATACATTCTTTCCTGGAGGGATGTGGTCTTTTGGGAAATCCACCAGATCCAAGTTCAGAACCTGGTGTCCTTTGTTCAACAAATAGGGGATGCAGTGTCGTCCGGCTTTCCCGGAGCCCCCGGTGAAGACGATCCTTTTGCCCATAGAAGTAGACATATTCTCGGGGTTAAGACTGCAAGCAATGTCGCGTACAGATGGAAATCAGCTCTAGGAACAGATAGAGTTGACAACACCACTGGAAATTTCTGAGAAGTGATGACATGGAGTTCAACCGGGGTGATCACCGATGACATTCCGTGTGCTAGGGCCTGTGGTAGCCCAAAGAGGAAGCTCCATGTGTTAAAACACGGCACTTCGCTTTCTTTGCAACTTGTTCGTATCCTGATCGCTCCGGCGCCGGAAATTGAAAATGCTTGATTTCGGTTTGATTTGTGGTTGCAGCGCAGGCGCAGGTGCGAGAAAACTTGATTGTGAAGCAGCTCCTGACATGTAAGGACCTGATGAGTATCCCCCCCAGGCGTTGACATATGGAGCCACGGGATGTTGTCCCTGATGCGTCTCGAGATAGGCTGATTGCCCGGCTTCGGAGTGGTGCCTGTGCTGTCGTAGATCTCGAGGAGGGAGATCTGGACGAGCAGACGCATCTTCCCGCCCATACATTTGCTTGAGCCGCTCAGTCTCCTGTTGGATTTCCGCCTGCTTTCTTCGCCGTTGTTCCTTTTCTTCTCTCTCCAAGAGTTGCCTGGTCAAGCG
>WJFF01000133.1:16489-35158 GCA_011800825.1 Fonsecaea pugnacius | reverse complement strand
AATCACGCGGGGTGCCTACCTTGTAGCCGACCAGCCAGTCATTGCCCCGTTAAAACCTGCAGAGGGCCGTAGTTTCCGCTTGTGGTCCCGATCTCTTGTACTCGGTACACGTACTTGACCCTGCGCTGCTCTGACTGGTTCCTCCTCTCATCCACCACTCACCCCCAACCACAAAGTTTTCGCTACAAGGAATAATGAATTCAAACACCTTTCATCCATGGTTCCTTTGTCGCCAAGTCGAACACGGTCGATCCTCTCTCCGAGGCCCCGATAGAATTCCTCGTACACAATTCTATTGTCCCACCTGTTCTCTAGCCGTTTGACAATTCAAATGGTGGCCTAACCACTCCCAAGGACGGCGCCATGGCATTACGACAATGACAATAATGCCACTGATGTCTAGCATCCTATCGCAGCGGCTGATCATCCTCTGCCATTCAAGTTCCCCCACTTCTTGATATTGCTCAGGCTTTTCCATTCGCCTGCCTTTTCCACTGAACCTCCGAACCAAACCCTCAATATCTGCTCGTTCCAGTACTGCTCTTCCCGCAAACCCTTCTACAAGAAGCATGCCGGATTCCCTGCTCTGGATCAACAAGGACAGTGGGTCGACGGTTCTGTCGCGCAGTTCCAAGGCCGAGACTCGACAGATTCGGAAACATGTCCAGCACGAAAGACAACTCAGAGCCAAAGCCGCTCATGATGCGGCTGCTAAGTCGGCCGCCTCAGCAGAGAATACCACTCAGAGAATCAAAAGAAAGGATCAAGTCGACGCTGGACAGACACCATTTGCCCTAGGACAGCCAGATCTTCGCCTGGATACAAATGTGCAAGTTCAAAGTCCTGATTACCCGCGTTCACTCTTCCCAGCGTCTTTATCGCCAACTGTCAGATCCCCCATGACTCCTTCAACCCGAATCTTGCAGGCTGTAAGCACTTTCCCAGGACTTGAGCCCCAGGAGCTGCGCAGCTTGGTCTTCTTCTGCCAGAGAACCGCGCCCGAGTGGTCCGGTTGGAGAGACGCAATATTCTGGAACAAGCTGATCCTTCAGGCATGTCACATGAATCGCTCTATTCTCCACGGAGTAGTCGCCCTCGGCGCACTTCATGAATCGTCCGAGGTGGACGGAGAGTCAGACGAACGCTCGAATTTGCAAGAGTTGGCTCTCCACCAGAGCAGCAAGGCTTCTCGAATGGCGTGTGAAACCGCAATGTCCGATATCGCCACTCTAATCTCGTGTGTCATCTTCATATGCCTACAGAATCTCCAGGACAGCCACACCGCCTATCAACTACTGAAATCGGGACATAGCTTGATTACCGACATTGACAAAAGACTAGGAACCGGTGATCTCACCCTTTCTGACAGCGAAAAGACGGTCCTGAACAACTTCCTTCGCCCCATCATTGAGCGTCTGCGCATGAGGTTCTGCAGTATAGTCGACATTCCTTCTGCCTTGGCCCTCAGTGCTTCCATCAAAAGGAGCAAGGTGGAGCAACGCTTGACGCTGCCAGAAATTCCCTACTGCTTCGGAAATCTCCTCGAGGCGCGCAACAAGCTTGAAGAAATTGTGGAGTGGGCCCAAGAAAATATAGATCCGTCGTTCGCGCCCAGTGAACAGCGGTCACAGGTGCAGGCTTTGCTGGCAAGCTGGAATGCCGCTCTCGAAGACACAAGGATCACTGCACTTGAGCGATATGATGCCTTGATCACTTCGAAGAAGCTGCTTAGAGCCGCTGCACTGGTCGCCTCGATCCTGTTTGATACTCTGGGGACGAGCGAGGAATGCAGCTATGATCGCCATCTTGACAAGTTCGCAGAGATTGTTGATCTTTACACTGAGGCCATCGGCAACCCTACTAGAGCTTTTAGAAGAACCTCGTTCGGAATCGACTCTGGGGTGATCGATACCTTGGCCTTTGTTGCTGGAAGATGCCGCGATCCAGTCGTCCGGAGAGCTGCCGTCCATTTACTAGCCCAGACAAATAGGACTGAAGGGGATCTTCAAGGCTGTACGGGTAGCACCATTCTGGAGACACTTATGGAGCTGGAGGAGGACGGTGTCGTTGCGACGGAAGCAAGCCAGATTCCAGAATCCCAAAGGTTACGCATCTGGGAGGACCACCAATACTGGGATACCGGCAAGATTCAAATTTTCTTTGTCAAGTGGCCTTACGACCCCTCATTGGGTGCTGAAATCAAGACAGCTTCAGTCTATCTGCCGTTGAAGGCGCTGAGGACGGCAAAGGAAAAGGCGACTCCCGGCAGTCCAACAGGATTACCCAATGTCAAGTATGGTCGGGGAGTCGGCGCATTTCTGGAAGAAGGCACCCAAACCTACCATCAGATCACATTGTCTTCCTTTTTCATGCCGATGCCGAGGCTGTGAAGCTCTAGGAGGTGCCGTGGAAAGTCCGAAGAACACGGAGAGGACAGTTCGCATCCGTTCTTCTGCTGGCTATCCAGACTGGGTCTCCTCCAGGAAGTGACTAGAATGCAAGCCCCGCAGCCGTGTGATGCCGGGGATGCATAATGTCGGTTCCGGCGGAGCATCAATCGATGGAGGACTGCGTATTCCGCAAGCTCACCATTTGTCGTTGACAAACTTTGGGCGCCCCCATGGGAAATGGATGAGCGTCGCGGGGACCGGACATCCAAGCACCAAGCCAGCTACTTACCTGGGAATAGCTGCGAGATCTACTGGAATTTGCCGATTGGTCTGCCTCTTGGCTACGACTGTCCTATGAGATCAGTGCTCCATGTGGCTGTCGCGAGGTGCTTTTGGTCGATGCCAGACGATCGCAGAGTATTCATGAGGAGACCCCAACACCGATTGGAAGAACTTCCCTTTCTGATACCAGAATTTAGTTTGTATCTAAGCGACGCATAAAGAGATATCTGGAGGAACTACCGCATAGCGTATCACTAAAAGTCAACTCAGAACTATCGGCGCCGAGAAGCGACCTCGACCACATGTTTGCACAGATAAGGCAACTGATGTTGACGGTCAACCCAACTTATATACCGGGTTAGCTGGAAAAATGTTTCCCAAAGGTTTGTCAATTTCTCCAAAGACTCAATATGTCGTCCAAATCTGGGTACCTGCCTTCGTACCAAGCTCGCGAAGCCGAAAAGCGTGAGGCAAATTGGCGTGACACCCCCAATGCTAATCGCAGCTTTACGCAAGCCGAGGTAGTCATTGTTGGCGGAGGCATATCTGGAATGTGTATGGCAATCGATCTCTTGGTCAACCAGAGGGCTAAGAACATAATACTCCTGGAGAAAGGAGGCGGTTTCGGCGGAACTTGGTAAGCACCTCAACAACCACACCACGGACGGTATTAATGAAAGCCAGGAGAGATAACAGATATCCTGGTTGCTGTTGTGATGTCTTCAGCGTGCTTTACTCCTACTCCTTTGCACAGAACCCCAGATGGTCTCATCGTTATCCGGGCCAGGAAGAGATCCTGGTTAGTTCTTTCTCCCCGTATGAGCTTGTATACTGAGGGTGACCCAGGACTACCTGATCGACGTCGCTCAAAAATATGGTCTTTACAAGTATACTCGGTTCCACACGACTGTCGAGGCCGCCGACTGGAATGACAGAAGCCTCAAGTGGGAAATAACGGTGACGGTTGGCGAAGGGAAAGAATCGGAGTTCACCCCTACCTACCAAATCACCAGTGACTTTTTGGTGGCGGCGACTGGCCAACTTAACAATCCCAAAGGCATTGATGCTCCCGGATACAACGATTATCAGGGGAAGATCATGCATTCCGCCAGATGGGACTGGAGCTATGACTTGAAAGGAAAGAGAATTGCTGTCATTGGGACTGGTAAGATGCATTAGCCTGATTCTTCCTCCTCTGACTGACAAGTCACAGGCGCCACCTCAGCACAGATCGCTCCGAAAATCGCCAAACTGGCATCTGAGCTCACCATCTGTCAAAGAACACCCGCTTGGGTTATTCCGCGCCATGATGGTAAGATTCCCAACTGGCAGCAAACCCTACATAGATATCTCCCCCCAGCACGCTGGCGAGCTCGGGCGGAGGCCATGGATTTTCGGGAATCATTTCACTCCGCAGTCACCCAAGCTGACTCGGCCTATGCTGATCTCATGAGATCTATGAACTACAATCTCCTGAGGGAACAGCTGCCTAATCGTCCTGACCTTCGGGATAAATTGTCCCCTAAATACCATCCCGGATGCAAAAGGACAGTGATTAGTGACGACTACTACCCTACCTTTTTGAGGCAAAACGTCAAATTGGAGACCGATAAGATCGAAGGATTTACGCGAGACGGAATCAAGTTCGAAGGCCATGACTCGGCGGAAAAGTTCGACTTGATCGTGCTGGCGACAGGATTTGACACCTTCTCATTCTTGTCGCCCATTAGAATCACTGGGCGCAACCGCCGGCCGCTGGAGGATATCTGGGCGAAAGCGACTTATGCTTACAAAGGCGTGACGGTGCCGGATCTTCCAAATTTTGGCATGCTGTATGGGCCAAACACAAATCTCTCCCACAACTCCCTGATACTGGTTATCGAAGCGCAGACAAAGTACATCTCAGTCCTTGTCAACAAGATCTTGCAGGCTAGGTGCACAGGTGGCGGACTGGCATTGTGTCCATCGGAAGAGAAGACTCTGAGCTATTGGCTCGACCTGCAAAAGGCGCTGCAACAGACATCGTTCGCCGACCCGAATTGTAACAGCTGGTGGAAAAGAGCTGACGGTCTCATTACGAACAACTGGGCGGGAACAGCCATTGATTACCAGAAAAGTTTGGCAACAGTAGAGTGGGCAAACTATAACGCGTTCGGACTGGGAGGCTCTGAGGTCGTCATGTTCGGGACATCCGATAAAGCTACCAAGATCCGAAGGGTTGTGGAGGAGACCAGGATGAGTAGGACTTCTTTGGGGCTTCTGCTTGTGGGTATTGTTGGCTTTATCCTGCAGAGTATCGCTTGGACAACGTGGAGATAGCGGGGAGGTACCACGAACGCCAAGATCAAGATGATGCTCTCCGTTTCGAGAATCGCGGCATGGAGGTTGGGAGTCTTCAAGACTGCAAGAGCATTCTCAGCCGATCAGCTTCGATACTTGTTTTCACATCTAGTATTTCTATAAGCTCAAGAATTTGTATGATCCAAGGCTGGTTGACTATCGAGAGGGTGTGTTTCCTGCTACAATCGCTCATGCTTAGTTCATATTGTATGATGTAGGCACCAGTGCCGGAGGTGCGCTTACCAGGTGATATAGGTGCGCAATCCAATCCACTGCGCCTAGATCATCGAAAATATGCGTAAAGTCTGTGTTCGTTTCTTCAGTCCAGCTATCTTGTATTCCGTCTTGCAGAGGGACTTGTTCGACCTCCCGGGAGACGCTGTGGGCGTCGTCACCATAAGCGGATCCCTGCGTTGATAGACGGCGGCATGTTTCTTGCCGTAACTCCTCCAAGACGATGGCATACCTTGTCCCTGGTGAGTTCTCCCAGGCAGCCGCCGCGAGCCTCTGCTGACAGCTCTCTGCCATAGCGAACCAGTCTCTCTCCTTACCCGAGGCGAGAAATGATGACTGAATACCTGTTTCGTCCGAAGGAAAGGTTGCTGGTGTGGAGACCAACTTCTGGTGTTGTTGTATCGTGTAGATGTAGATGACTGCCACAGCACAGAACGAGACATACTGCGTGAACCACCAGGAATGGAAAGCAATGCCATTACCGTCGAAGCTTTCCAGAACATCCACAACGCTGCGAGCAGCGGCAACGCAGTCGTAAACATAGTTGACGGCTTGTTGCGCCAAGTGAGGCGGGTTGGAGGCGGATGCGAAATTGTTCAAAAGGAACGGCCTGTTGGCGTGAATAGCGGCGTGTGCATGTGCGAGGAGAAGAGTAACGGACTGTCTTTGAAACTTGGGGATCAGGCTCGAGGCAGGAATCATACCGAGGAACGGCGGTAACTCCCCTTTCCATGCTGCAAGGTCTGCAGTGATACGTTGGGCTTGTGAGAGTCTTTCGTCTTGACGTATTAGTCGCAGAGGGTAGACTTGGGCAGAGCTTTGGGCACTGATTCGGGCGAGCCTGAACTCGGAATTAGCAATTCCATCACTTGACGACGAGGCTGAGGAAGGAGATACTTGATATGCATGATGGGTGCGTCCATGTCACAGTCAAACTGACCCCCCCTGGGCTTTATGCCTTCGAACGTCAACTCATCATCATGTACTCTTGCCGGAAAGTCCTGATCGGTATCGAAATCTTGGAGAGTCCGTGGACGGCCACCCATAACGCTGAGATATCGATCTAGAACATAGGCAACCCAAAATGCTCGCTTGCGACACTCATGTTCGACGGCTCCGATTTCTGATCTGTAGCCTCCTGGGCGCTTACGGCGATGTAGACCCAGGGTGATGATTAATGCGACCGTGGCCCCGAATTTCGAATAGACTTCGTTTGCGTGTCGCGTGGATAAGAGGTGTAGACATTCAACAAGCCTGGCCTGGACCGAGTCCAGAGTTGGTGCATCACGTTCTCGCTGTAAGCGTCTTTGCGCAGCCTCGAGGAGCAATTCACTGTCGTCGCTCTAAGAGTCAGCGATTTGGCAGAACAAAGTCGGTCACTTGAAAGCACCTTTGTCTGTAGTCTCCGGAAATATCGTCTCCACCACGATCAGCGGTAGCCACAGCAAAAATCATCAACAAGAGCGTGACTTGGCTTTGAGATATAGTGGCCTGAGCAATATGTGGCTCAATTGGCTGTTGATAAAGCGTATTGACCAGCTTAGTGACTGTACCCTTGTGGAGGAACCGGAAGAAAGGCGTAGCGATTTCAAAATATCTCTCGACCAGGTCATACGCCTGGGACTTTGATGGCATACGAAAAAGCTCGTCTGCGAGGCGTGGTTCATTACCGTCGATCACTAAGCGAGGCTCCTCATCCGACGTCTCCTTTTCTAGAGCCTTTGATATGCTTGAGGCATGGTTCTCCGGAGGCGTTTCCAGGCTCTTTCCAGGAAGGTAATCGGAGAAGAAGGCCCATGATACTGGCCGCCAATATTCGTACTGGGAACTGGCGAGTTCCGTGATGAGACATGTGCCGCGTGTCCAGAACCAGGGGGCTCATTGAAGCTATCCACATGTTGACGGGGCTGTGTTGAAATGACCGAGCCTCGACTCAGTATGGAAGCGATATCGTCCAATTCACCCTGTGAACTAGGACAGGCCTCATCCTGAGTAGTTACTGAAGCCGTTGGTACTGTGGGCAGGCGACCCCTGGTGTAGATGGCAAAATAGCCACAGGAAAGGTGTAGGTGTCTGCAACGAACACATGGTTGGTCTCCCGAGCAGCGCGTCCTCTTTCTGTCCTTCGTGTTAGTAGCGAAATGTGGCATCGTATATACCGTTAACTGCTCACTGTTTGCAGGCATCGCATGCTCTGCTCACCTTTGTTCTTCTGCCCTTAGTACTGCTGCCCTTTCTGCTTCCCGTAACGCCCATCGAGCTTCGCCTCACATCAGAAATCCGGTGCTCAGGCCTGCATTTGTCACCAAGAAAGACTGCCGATTCCTGCAAGTCAGTACTGAAACTGGTAGTGCCATTCTCAAAGCTGTAGGAGTCGGGGGATATAGCGTCATTCGCCCCAGAAGCCGGGATCAGGTTCTGTAGCGAAGGGGCAGGTGGTAGCATGAATCGACCCGGTTGTCTCTCAGTGTTCATTTTAACATGCTCATTTGCGTAGAGAAAGAATTGACTCGACACGGATATGTGATGGGAAACATTTCCGGGTTTGCGGAAAACAATTTGTCGGCCGGGATTGAATCTTTAGCCTGCTATCGACATTAGCCGTGGCCCCAAAGGGGCGAAAGGGGAAAAAATGGCCTTCAGATTTCTCATTTCCCATCCGGCGACATTCCGTTGGATCATATTCTCGAACCAAGCAACACGGTCTGTGCGTGCTAACTGGAATTGAGGCGTCCCCTTCTATCACTACAGAGCAGTTTTCCGCGGTGCAATGGGAAATCAGACTCAGATCGTCGTTAGACATGGCAGAAATGAATGCTGGGTGTTGGGGTGGAAAAGTCCTGGTTTGCAAATAATGAAGTTATCGAACCAAATTCACGGCACTCCATGCAATTCTCGATACGAGCTGAGACTTACCTCTACCACTTCATCAGCAACCTTATTAACATTGCTCTGTCAATGAGCTCTGCATGTGAGATTCATCCTTGACACGGAATAGGGCAATATGGCCCCTTTTGGCATCTCCTTTCTAACCTTCAACGAGTCATCTGTCGGCCAATCCGCCCACTACATTGCAGTTTTGACGCTCTTCGTACCATTGTTATACCTGGTCATCAACGAATTCATCCGCTACACTGTGAGACTGCCCGGTATATCTGGACCGGTCGGCCTGCCGTTGGTAGGAAATTTGTGGTCCATTCGGAAGAATGCTGCAGAGCAATATCGGATCTGGTCCAAGAGCTACGGAGATGTATATCAAGTGTCACTCGGAAATGTGCCTATAATTATTGTCAACTCTGCGGAATCAGCAAGAGGCCTCTTTGGTCAACATGCTTCCGCGTTGAGCTCAAGGCCAGAGTTCTATACTTTTCACAAAGTGCGTATGCGAGACATGTTGTTTTGGATGGACGGAGAGCTGATCTAAGACAAGGTCCTCACGGGCGCAGCAACCACCGTTGGTACCACTCCATACAGTGACAGCCTGAAAAGGCGCCGGAAAGTCACAGCGACAGCACTGAATCGCCCTTCGGCCCAAAGATACGTCTCTCACCTCGACCTCGAAACGAGGGAGTTCTGCAAAGACTTACTGGTCGAAGGGCAATGGGGCAAGAAGGCATTCGATTGCTATCCAAGTGCACAACGTCTTAGCTTGAGTCTAGCATTGACCACCAACTGGGGTATTCGGATGGGGTCTCGCAATGACGAGCTTTTCAACGAGGTAATTGAGGTGGAGGACCAGGTAAGTCGCTTCAGGAGTGTTACTGGTAACTTGGAAGATTACATTCCACTCCTGAGGCTTAACCCATTTAATCAAACTACGATGAAAGCAAAAGCTACACGCCGTCGACAAGATACCTACCTCGATCAGCTGAATCGAGGTCTTCTCGGCCGTATGGAAAAGGGGATTCAGAGCCCCTGCATTCAAGAAACTATCATTAATGACCCGGACATCCGACTCAACGAAGAAGAAGTTACCAGCATAAACCTGACTATGATATCTGGCGGTCTCGACACGGTCACTACAGCCGTTGCTTGGCTCATAGCGGTTTTGGCCAAACACCCTGATATACAGGCAGCTGCTTATGAAGCAATTCAAGAGCTGCACGGTCCTGATAGTCCCCTCTGCGACGCCAATGATGACCAAAAGATCCCTTATATTGTGGCCCTGGTGAAGGAAGGGTTGAGGAAGTATACCGTCCTCAGACTCAATTTGCCACGAACTTCTATCAAAGATATAACTTACGATGGCATGACTTTTCCCAAAGGAACAACATTCTTTTTGAATGCCCATGCCTGCAATATGGGTAGGATATCTTTCCCTTTCCATCTCATGCTTTCGGCTGATAGAGTCCTTGAAGATCCAAAATTATGGCACGATCCCGAAGTATTCCGACCAAGTCGCTGGCTAGAAAAACCAGACGCACCTCTGTTCACATACGGTGTTGGCTATCGTATGTGTGCTGGGTTCTTGCTCGCCAACCGTGAGCTCTATCTCATTGTCATGCGACTTATTCGCTGTTTCGAAATTGGGCTTGAAGGTGATGTGGACCTTGAACCGGTTCGTGGTACGGCCGATCCATCCAAGCTGGTTGCACAGCCTCGTCGGTTCCGGGCGACATTTGTTCCGAGGGACGAGGGGCTACTCCGGAAGGTGCTGGGAGAGACTTCCTCGATCCAATGAGGAAAAAAAGATGCCTGAATCAACAACTTTGGTGGAGAGGATAGATAGAGGCTGTGGAGTTTGGGGTAGTAAGCCAGCAATGAGGATCTGCTGCTGGATTTCTGCGAGATGGTGTATTCATCTGAAGAGACGGTCTTGTCACTGACCCCCATGCATGTCATTCTCGATTCAGGCCTAGAGCTCCAGCCGATATGACCCCAGAACGGGCTGCAGTCGATCCCCACCCTGGGGAAATAGTTGGATGGGGAACATTCGCACCAATAAAACACAAATCCGTCTTTTTCAAATGTCGGAAAAGGCATTGCGTTTCCAGCCGCACGTCAATCAGCACATCCTGGAATCCAGAGTTGGATTACGGCCAGGATAATGCCCGATCGCCATCCCGGATTCCCTGTGGTATGATCCTAGGACCGGGGATGAACGGAGAACCACCCCGGCGCGTGTTATTGTTGTTGTCTGCTACTACCTACCGTGTGAGGGTATAATGCACTGCCGATGGAATCTCTTAGGTCTCATGCATTCCATCGGTCTCCCCACAGGTTCAAATCGTTCTAGACTTGGAATATATTGACAGTGGTTCCCAATGTCCAAGTCCCGCTCCGGGTCACTTCTTGTGTTTTGCAGGAGCTCATCCGTCAACCTCTTTGCATTTGCGAGACCACCGACAGTATGACGTCTATCCTCAAAAAGATCATTCGTAATGACGCTATGAAAGAAGATCCCGTCGAGATCTATGGATGGCGAGCTTTCGTGCTGACCTTGACGGTATGTGCCATCTATGATATCTGAGTCCCAGGCCTGGTTCATCCTGTTACGCTCGTTCTGGAGGGCGCAGACGCTGACTTCATTCTCCCCAGGCATGTATGTCCGGCATGCTCTTTGGCATGGATACTGGCATCATTGGCGGTGTTATCGTTCTCCCTGCTTTCACCAAGTCTGTTGGCTCAATCCTCTGTGAGCAAAAGGTTATTGACAAGAGCATAGGAAGTATCATTTTGATGGCCTCAGCAAAAATGATGCCGCAACCCTCTCGGCCAACATTGTCTCGTTCCTCCAGCTCGGGTGCATATTTGGGGCTCTGTTGGCATATCCTTTCGCTGACCGATATGGAAGACGTGCGTCCTTGATGGGTTCTGCCTTCATCGGCCTGGTGGGAATTGTCATGCAATTTGCGGCCTCGGGCTACCTAGGGTGCATGTATACAGCTCGGTACGTCTCACACTAACGACAATCGGAGAGATATCGTCATCTGACCACTATGTAGGCTTATTGCTGGCCTCGGAGCAGGAGCATGCTCAATGATTGCTCCTCTTTATGTCGCTGAGAATGCTCCTCGAGCTCTCCGGGGTGCACTTACTGGAACCTTTCAGTTCTTCAACACTTTTGGTGTGATGCTTGCATTTTGGATTGACTATGGTGCCGAACTCCACCTTACCGGCTCCAGCTCCTACATAGTTCCTTTGGCAACGCAAGGGATACCGGCAATCCTTTTGATCGTTGGCATGTTCTTCATGAACGAATCCCCTCGCCATCTCGCCAAGCAGGACGAATGGGAAAAGGCCAAAAAGGTCCTGTCTTTGGTTCGGAATCTGCCCGAGGACCATCCCTACCTGCAGAGCGAGTTTCAAGACATCGCCATCCAACTTGAGCGTGAACGGCTCTTGATCAACGGCGCGGGCTGGCGAGCTCTACAACGTGAGATGTGGACGATTCCCGGTAACCGGAAACGAGCATTGATCAGCTTTGTCCTCATGATGTTCCAGAATCTGACCGGTTCAAACGCAATCAATTATTACGGTAAGTCGCATAAGCTTATGGCTGGTGCGTCGAGTTAAGAACTGACTGGCTGTTTTCTAAGCACCCACCATCTTCAAAAACATAGGAATCACTGGGACTTCGGTGAGTCTCCTAGCGACCGGCATCTACGGCATTGTGAAGATGTGCTCGTGTGCGACCTATCTGATATTCTTTGCTGATTCGCTGGGGCGACGACGATCTCTCCTCTGGACTGCGATTGCGATTGCCTGTGACATGATGTACATTGGACTCTACGTTCGCATCTCGCCGCCCAAACCTGGTGTGCCGATTTCGGGTGCCGGATACTTTGCCCTTGTGTGTATCTACTTGTTTGCAGTCTTTTTCCAAATGGGATGGGGGGCGACACCCTGGATATATGTGTCTGAAATCCCCAGTGCACGATTGCGCTCTATGAACGTGTCCATCGCAGCATCCTCCCAGTGGCTCTGGAACTTTGTTATTGCAAGAGCCGTGCCAAACATGCTGGTGAATATGGGGAGTAATGGATATGGGTGAGTCCATTTTCGAAACATCGAGGAAACCCACAAATATACCCCAGTCGCTGACATCTGGATGCAGAACCTACATATTCTTCAGCGTCTGTTGCCTCTGTTCGTTTGTGTTTGTATGGTTCTTTGTCCCAGACACCAAAGGTGAGTTCACAGGAGAAGTGGCACAGACTCTACCCCTCTAACTCTTGTCCATAGGGATGTCCCTGGAGCAGATGGATGACTTGTTCGGACTGACGGAGCTCGTCCATCAGAAAGTCGGAGACGAGTCCGCCATTATCCACGATGGGGAGACGAAAAGCACCCATGGGGTTGAGACTCTTGTGGAGAATGTTGGCAAGGTGTAATCGAAGTATATAGATTCAGCCATGGTAGGAGGAGGAAATGGCAGCAGAATCTTGAGTTGGTCCTGGGCTACAATCAGTATTCTCCGCAAAACACATACATGGAAAGTCCTTCACGCGCCTAATTCATGCATCACTTCACAGGCTCTTCCAATATGTATGGCTGGGTGGTTTTGTGGTTTCATATAATCCGTGCATCCTGAGTACCTGATCGAGTCAGCGTAACACATCTTCACCGCTACCAGGCCCCACCAAGGGTAATCTGACAAGGACTTCGCCAAACGCGTTTGGGGAAGTGGAGTGAGATCTGTGGGAGAAGCAATGCTCTGTCTCCAATAGGTGAATGTGGGGTTGAGGATCTGAGGGTGTGACTCGGAGGGCCCCATTTGGAGCAAGTGTACTTGTAGTGCAGCAGCGGTAGGCATTCAAAAAACAACGGGAGATGACCTTGTCATGCGGTGCAGAGCTCGAACATCATCGTGTACTGACTTCTGCGTTCAGCCATGGGTTCGGGAGACGCCAAATTTCCAATCCGATACAATGATCCTGAATATCAACAAAATCACCGCAACCTCTTTTCACATTCTCTTCTATGCCCCCTCGAATATGTCCTTCCACCCGGTGTCAACCAGCAGCAGTTTGATAGTGCGGTTGCCGAATTCGAAGAAGCGGTCGGGAAGGACAATGTCTTCAAAGGACAGGCGCTGGAAGAGTATGTAGATCCCTACGAATTGTGGGAGGATGAAGGTAAAAGGAAAATGCCGAGTGCGGCGGTATGGTGAGTGTCCGTGGCAAAGCGAATGCAGCTCTCACTGAACATCCAGTCCTTGTTCCATCGATGAGCTTCGGGCCGTCTTGAAAGTCGCCAACAAATTCAGTATTCCTGTTTGGACTTTCTCGCGAGGAAAGAATTTGGGGTGAGTGAGTGACTTGAAAGAGGGGTTCGAGGAACTGAGATTTGTACTCGGTAGTTATGGAGGACCAGCGCCAAGGCTTAATGGGTCTGTTTCACTCGACCTGCATCGCATGAACAAGATTATCGAGGTCAACGACAAGTTCTCTTATGCGGTGGTCGAGCCGGGAGTCACCTTTACAGACCTGTACCTCTACTGTGTCGAGCACAAGCTCCGAGTCTGGCCAAGTGTTCCTTCCTTGGGATGGGGAAGCGTGGTCGGGAACGTAAGTGATGCACTCACATTGGATGGTAGAAATACTCATCGTCTTACAGACCGTGGACCGCGGTACCGGTTTCACGCCGACGGCAACACACCATCAGCACATCAGTGGAATGGAGGTCATGCTTGCCGACGGCGACCTTGTGCGGACAGGCCAGTTTGCGATATCCAACTCCCCATCAGCACACCTCTCCAAGTTCAGCTTTGGCCCGTCCATCGAAGGCTTGTTTCTGCAGAGCAATCTGGGAATCGTCACCAAGATGGGGATCTGGCTTCATCCACAACCACAAGCCTACATGTCCTGCACATTTGACATGCCTAATTTTGAAGACGTCGAAGTCATTGTTGATATATTCGGATCATTACGCAGAGATGGCCTGTTGCCAAACACAGTATACGTCTCGAATATTGTGGAATGGTTGGGTATGACGGGCAAACGTGCTGAGTTGTGGCCAGAAGAAGGTCCTATTCCAGTCTGGCGGCTCCGGGAACTTCAAAAAAAGCTCGGCTTCGGATACTGGAACGTCAAATTTGGTTTGTATGGAGCAAAGGCGGTGGTCCAATCCCACTTTGACGAGTTGAAGAGGATAATAGGACAAAAGGTGCCTGGCGCAGAACACCGTCTTCAAGGTCACCTTTTCTCTGGTGAGGACGACAAGCTTCTAGAAGCAAACTCGATCCCGGATCCCCATGGTGGCTTCTTCGTCGGAGTGCCCAGTCTGTGGAGCCTACCAATGGTGAGATACAGATTGCCTAAAGAAAAGGCCGGCATAGGCGCCCATGCGGACTATTCTCCCATCATTCCCTCTGACGGCAAAATGGTGCTTGAGTGGGTGAAAACGGCTCGCGATATCTGTGAAGGCCGAGGTTTCGACCTCTTCTGCGACTTTTTTATGCATGAACGACACCTCATTTTCGTCAACATGATGGTCTTCGATAAGGCAAACCCCAGCCATCGGAAAACCGTGGATGCAATCTTTCGGGATCTGTACAGAGAAGGTCGACAAAGGGGTTTCAGCAAGTATCGGTCCCACATTAACTACATGGGTAAGAAGCATTGCACCATTCCAAGTGCCATTTCTGACTATGCTCATAGATCTGGTTGCGTACGCGTACGACTTCAACGATCATGCATACCGGAGATTTGTGGAGAGACTGAAGGTACGTGAGCCAGAAGACCACCTCATCTAGTAGTTGCTCATCAGTCTGGTAGGATACAGTAGACCCGAATGGGATCCTGTCGCCGGGTAAGCAGGGCATATGGCCAGCGAGATATCGTCATCTCAAAGAAAAGCTATAGAATATGCCCCTTGACAAGCTTGCCGTACTGGATGGGAATTCCATCTATTTGCCTATGGACAGCGTTGCCAGGATTCAACTCGTTCTACTCCGGCTCCGACTCGTCGAATTCTCCCGATTCGACTAATAGTCACGATCGCCACGGGTGCCGTTGTATTCATGAACCGAGTTAGGAAGTTGTGCACCTACCAAATATGCATTTAAATAGCAGGGGAAGACGAGCTCTCTTACATGGATTTAACACTTCGAGGTCCTTACCATTAATGTCCTCCAAGTTTGCCTCGCTGTCCACAAAGCCCTGGCTCTCCCGGGCTTGTCTGATCTGATGCTCCGCCTCCGCACGCGAATCGGGTCCATGAGGCACGTGGTCTGGCAGTACCTTGCATGAGGAGTTGCGTTAGATCTCGTTAAAGCCTCATTCCGACGGAATATAATGTGACGGTGGTGACGAGTCTTACGACCGAGCTACGAAAACACAGAAGCCACTAGTACCCACCCTGGAACCTCGAGCAATGATAGTCCTGAGGATCAATGCACCTCAAAAAAGTCATTGCGAATCACGTTCTCACACATGTAGAAAGATTGTATATGGATTTAGATAATCTGTCTCACACCGCACCGTAGTACGTAGCCATCCCAAAAACCCCATTTAAGCGGCTTTTGAAATGTCAGGTGCGTCCTTTACTTTAATTTCCTCACCGTCAAGACGCTGAGCAACGGAATTGTTAACCGTGTGTGAAAGCTATGATGTATCAGTGATCTTGCTCTTGCTTCACGGATCCAAGGGTCTTACGTCTTTGATGCATGCAGCACAAATCAAAGTGACAAAACCAATTCCAACCGCCACATACCAGACGACTTTGAAAGAATCAAGATATCCTTGCTTCATGGCAGTGGTCGCAGCCTGTATGATATGCTCGTTGATTCCCGGAATCTTAGTGATCGGTTCACCTGTTGTGGTTAGCAGACTCTGGATGAGTCGAGGTACCGAAGATTCGGGTAATCCAGCCTGAACCGCGGCGTCCTGGATATGTTGTGGCACGAGGTTCGCGGATCGACTGGTGAATATGGTTATGTAGACAGCCGTGCCCACCGAGCCTCCCATCAGGCGAAATGTGGCGAGGGAACCAGTTGCAAAACCGCTGAGCCTTAGTCAATAACTAGACATAAACCTCTTAGATGTATCCGGCCGCAGACTCACATCCATTCTTCAGGTGTAGAGAGCTGGACTAGTAGGATGCTGATGGTTTGCTCTAGCCCTGTAACACAAGGGTGAGTATGAAGTAAAGAGTAGGTATAGGCTTGGAGCCGCTTACCGATTCCTATACCAGCCAGAAAGATGAACGCTACGGCCATGCCCAAATCGCCCATCCCTGGTCGATATGGTCAGGAGGGCAAGTCTCTTTATACGAATCAACATTACCTGGCACGGTCATCAAGCCAATGAAGATGGTTTGTATAATCACCCCGCAAACGAGGACCAAACGAGTATGGCCAAGCCAAGCGAAAAGGAAGCCGATGCTGATACCACCAAAATTGGTACCGCAACCAAATGGCAGCTGATACACTCCTAGCTTGATCAAGTTATTTTGAATAAATACCAACGAGAGATACTGGGACAGGAATGTGAGTAGCGAGTAATAGCTGAATAGCTGTCAGGCAAACACGTATGTCAGTTAGGTGACCGAGTTGAACTCACAGCATCCCGCTGAAAAAAGTGACTGCCAGTAGAAGAGTGAAGGTGCGCACTCTCTTAAATAGATACGGGTGTAGCAAAGGATTTCGGGGTACATAGACCTCTAAATCCCTCGTCAGCTTTGCAATGAGGAGCTCTTAGGGAAACAGACCGTAGAAGGCGAGAAAGATGATTAGGACGACACCAATGACAAAGGTACTTATGACTTGGGGGTCCTTGAACGAGTACGTGCCACCGAGCCAAATAACGGCAATCAGGATCAGAACGGGACCGGCCTGTTTCAGTGAGCTTCGACCCCAGGACAAAAGAATGTAGGAACACACCCCCACGCAGACAAGGCCAACATAGTCAAAATGATGCAAGATGTCGCGTTTTGACTGAACTTGAAGAACAAGTGCAGGGGCCGGGCGATAGTATATGAAGGCCAGGATAGTGGCGAGAATATTGACTCCGAGACTGACGTAGAACGCGATCCGCCAGCTTTGGTTGGTCAGAAGCATAGCATGTCCTACTGCACGTTAATTGAGGTTCTTCTGGGCGATGGCTCAGCTTCTGACCGAGGAGAGATCCCGCCGTTGTCCAGCCGGCGGTAACAAGGTTCACAATCGACAAGACCCAACCACGTTGTCGCCTCGACACGAGCTCGGACATCGACGCCCAGGTAACTAGACCCGCGGCTCCCGCGAGCCCTGCGATGGCCATTCCGGCAATAACTAATTCCCTTTTAGCTTCCTACATCTCAGCATTGACATGGGGGTTGACTTACCCTGGGACGTGGTTTGTGCAGTGGCCGCGACTATACAGCCAATGGTCCCCAATATACTACCTCCAATGGTGAACCAGCGTCGGCCAAGTAAACTTATCCAAGTCCTTAGTCACGTCTTCAAGGGTTGGACAAGGCTAAGAGGGACGTACTCTGAGACTGTCCCGGCCATAATGGCGCCCACACCTGTAGCGACCGAATTGGCAGAGATAATCCATGTGGGACTTTCGTCCGCGCCTGGCAAAGTATAGGTGTCAGCATTTTGACCAGGGCCCCAACGGACCACATCAGGGCCTACTCAGGTCGTTATTGATGTTTGCGATGATTGGTCCGACAGTGCTGATCAAGGCAATGTTCGCCGTATAATTTGCCTCGATTCAAGTCAGGCTCCACCATCCAGTCTAATAATTTTAGCATGAATGTCACGTACCGCGAGTGCTGTGATCGCCAAAGCTGTTCTGAGACTGATGGTGGGCGCGCCAGCGTCGGCGTCATGTGCCAGTACGATCTTCTGTGGCAATTCCTCCTGATGTGGGTGTGCGCCCTCCACATTGCTTATGGTAGCCTTTTCGTCGTTGGTTGTCATGGTGTATGAAGTACAGATCTAGAATGGTGAGTAGCTACAGGTCTTTAGGGTGGGACAGGGGCTCCATAACATAGATATGAGCATAGTGGACCCTAACAATGCTTTGCCAGCCATGCTGGATACCCCCAGGATCAAAAGGCCATACAGATTCCTCGGTAATTATATTGATGTCGCTTCACTCGACACTAATTCCTACAGTTGGCCAGCTCGGAAATGGAAATGACTTCCCGTCTCCACAAGCTAGCCTGATTCAGGGTTCCTTGTAAGACATGCGCGGAGAGGCTACGTTGACCGATTCGCTAAGATTACCGACCCCGTACATTCGGAATTAAACCTGCAGGCATCAGTGTGTCCGCTCCTCAGGTTGCAAAGTACGAAGAGTACTTTCGATGCATCCGAGTAGAATTTCGTACAGTAAGTCATAGCTGGATATTTGCGTTCAGGGTTTAGGAGGTCTGTATAGGCTACTCATAGTAGTTATTCATAATAATATTATAATACTCTTTTAGTTTACTCTATAGCTTTTGAAATAGGTGAAATTTAGTAGGCTCTGACCAAGTCCTTACTACTTCT
>WJFF01000133.1:5615-16447 GCA_011800825.1 Fonsecaea pugnacius | reverse complement strand
TACAGACATCGTCCAGGAACATTTGGGCCTTCTTAAGTGGTAACATGTGCATGAATGGATGAGGCACACCTGTATACCTTCGTATAGTGACCTTTATCCCAGCTCTGATCAGTCGCTGGGCATAGGCTTCGCCTTCATCGCGGACTGGGTCGCATTCTGCAGTAGCAACAAAGGTATCGCAAACACCACGAAGATCACCTTCGATTGGGCGTTGAAATGCGATTGACCTCTTGGAAAGTTTTTCTTTATCTGCGTCGCTTCGGGGTACGCAGTGGTCCATGAAAAAAGTAATGCGGTTCCAGTTGAGGCAGGGTGCAAACTCGTTTTCCCTGAGGGACGCGTACGGCGAGTCCTGAAGGTCCAACGGTTCGGTACTCCAATCTGTTGAGGGGACAGCAAGTATAGCTATTATCACAAGGGAATCGTTAGCGATGTTAGTTATCAGCATCGGGAAAGGCGACCCTACCGCCCCTGAGACTCAGACCACATTCACGAGCACGTTGTTGGCAAACGGCACTGATATGACCGCCAGCTGAGATACCCCCAATGGATATCGAGCCAGAACGCGCATTGATTTCAGCGCCATGCTCGTGTACCTACATAGAGTACCTTCATGAGCGCTCGCGAGTTTATTAATCGACTCTTCTGTCAAGAACTTACCCAGCATATAGCCGCCCATGCGTCATCGTGGCCTTGTCCGAAAGGATGTTCTGTCATCGGTTAGATATTCTCTAGTCAAACACATGTCCAATGAGGCCCATAACGTACCTGGTGCCAGTCGGTAATCGACGTCCATCACAATGATACCCAGTCGGTCCCGGATTAGTGAGCATAGCTCTGCGTCTCCAGTCAAGTCGCCGAGAACGAAGCCGCCTCCTAAGAGACAAAGTTAGCAGAGAGAGAAAAGAGCCACAGATTATTATATCTACCGTGGAAGTTGATGTGGATAGGATACGGTCCTGCAGCGAATGACGATGTGCTTGGGTCAGGATAGTAACACCTCGTAGTAAACACATATCCATCGCCAGATGTTAATTCGATGTCTTTCACTAATGGGTCGGAACAATAGTCTCGGCACCACGGCGACGCATATTTCTGTGGCTCTGCGCGAAGGTCGCTAATGGAAACAGTATGGGTAGCAGGCTTCACCGCCAAGAATTTGCTGTAGTATTGGAGAAAGTCGTCGTCCAGACGCGCAAGAGGAAATCGCGCGTCGATGGGTGCGGGCATCACCGTCGTGCTCATTTTCGCCTGCCGATTGAAGAGTAAGGGTCTCTTAGGAACCTCAACCCCGGGATTTGAATTCTGAGTCGAGACAGATGCCGAGCACTCTGTGTTTTATAGCAGCTGGGCACCGCCCGGTGGAAAAGGCGTCGGTGGTAAAGGAAGGTATAGACTACCCGACTAACTAGGTGTCAATGGAGTAGATCCTGTCTACGTCGGCTTTTCCGACCCTCCACTCGTAGACTTGGATATGCTTCAGCTGCGGCCTTCATTAGGGAGTGAGGCTACTTTGACTTTAGGCCTTCCGTGGATAATTGTAGGTGAGGTGCTACCAGTGCTGGATGTGTAAACACCAGGGGGGCGTCAGAATTCCGTGGCCCGTTCGCCACCATGTTATCCTGACATCCCCAGATGCCCAGAGATGCTTATGTCATGATCCCCGCCTTCGAGATAATAGGCTGCTAGGGTTATCTCAACCTCATCATAATCCCCTGGGAATGGGAGACATACGCCATCAATGAAGTCGCGTGTTTGTAAACCGGATGACTTTAAGCTGTGGAACTTGATACAAACAGCTAACGACTGATATGCTGAGACAAAACATGAGCTCCCGGCGCACGCCACAAGCTTGTCACGCATGGTATGTTTTGGTGCGAATGATCAGCCGTGGTTGATGAGACTGAAATATTAACAATCTATGTCTCACCTAGCCGCCGCCGAAAGACCAAGTGTGATGGCACGCGTCCGCAATGTCGCTATTGCTCATCGCGAGGTCTTCCTTGCGAGTGGCCTGACGCCTCTACTCCTCCCAATCCGGCGGATGCGCCCGTTCCAACTCCTAATCCGTCAACTCCCTTCGCAGACACTTCGCCCTCCGCTGCACTCCCGCCACCCTCTCCCAAAGTAGAGCTGCTCTCGACAAGCAACGCGATGACAGAAGCGGGTCGTCAACTACCAAGCCTTCCCACACTTCGACGAGTTCTTGTCCTCTTTCTCGACAGCCATTTTGCCACTGAGTTTTGCTCCTTTCTCTATCGCCCTCACTTGGAGCAAACTGTTACCAACAACGTGTTCCTCCTCACTGCTATCCTGTCGCTGTGCTCTCGCTACCTCAGCCCTGAAGATGCGCAGGTAGACTTTGGCCAACCTAGCGGCCAGCACGTCTCGAAACAGTTCACCAAAATCGCCAGATGTCTTGCCCGAGATTGCTCTGATCAACCGTCGGGTGCGTTACTTGAGTATCAGATCCTAATTGCGTCCGTCTTCAATGTCTGACGAACACTGGCAGTGTCGAACATCCAGGGTAATCTTATCCTGGCTCTGTCCGAATTTCTGTCCAATGCAGGCTCGACCCATTGGATGTACGCCGGGACGGCCATTCGAATGGCCCAGGTCATGCGGCTAAATAAGGAATACCACAATCAACATTCCAACCAGGAGCGCGAGATCCGTCGGCGGACGTTCTGGGCATGTCTGCAGATCGACCGAATCTTGGCCTTCTGTTTGGCTAAGCCGCGCACATTGTCGCTGAAAAATGTGTCCATCGCCGTTCCCTCGAGTGATGTCTCACTAGCCTATGGTGAGCCAACCAAAGGACTCACGTTGGAAAGCCTTGCAACAGTACAAAAGGAACCCTCCAGTATTGGCCTCGCGCCGTACCAACTCAAAAGCCTTCTTCTTTGGAGTGACATGGCCGATTTTCATGTCCACCGAACCAGAATGACTTCGGTGCTTCCACCCACAGATCCTTCAAGTGAACTGGGGCTCAATAGTACGTTGCTCCACCAATGGATTGCTGCTCTGCCACATTGGTTGCAGTGGTCGGAGGAAAATCTGAACCTCCATTCGGAACTCAAACAAGGTGGAGCGTTTCTGTCGATGCATTGCCTCCTACAAGGCGCGTGGTGCGTCTCGCATCAGGAATATCTTCCTCAAACCGAAGGCACGACGATGCTTCTCGACCAGCTGGATGCTGCAGGCCATTCTCTCCTCCATAGAGAACCAAGCTTGGTGTCAAGGTGCATCGATGCCGCATTAGCCACCGGGGAGCTCGTCTCCAGGTACATCGGCCTCAGTCATGATGCACGCGGCGCCCGGAGCGAATCATTGTTGATCGCACTTACGATACTCTCCGTCGCCAGTCCATTACTGTGGCTGCGATATGTACCGGATCCTCAATATTCCGAAGGAGACAGAGAGCGTGCCGAAAGACACTTCGACGAGTTTTTGTCGCTGATGAAGACGTGGGGGAACTTCTGGAGCATAGCACGCGTCTGGTTCCGCCAGCTACAGGAAATGCGAGCCTTATACCGGTATGCGTACCTTGGAGAAGTTGAGGCCTGGCCTCAGCATGACTCTACCGCACAAAGCCGTGCTGAGACGCCTCTGGGAGATGCCCAATCGCATTACCACCCTCAGCCGGGAGATGGAGTGCCAGAGCTGCAGTCGCCTACGGATTTTCATACATTACTTCGACAAAATACCTATTTGAGAATAAACCTGCAATCAGAATACGATTCGTCGGTCTGGCCACTCATGGTGGACGTATGGTCTCAAAATGTTGACGATTGCTGATCTATGGGGATCCCCATTGGTCGACCCGCTTATTACCACGACATGCATATTTGTGCCGTTCAAACATGAAGGGCGGGCGACGTGAATCTACAAGTATGATCTGGGGATGAATTCGAGCGACTCGATCGATCAAGCTTCCAGCCAGGTCAGGATTATTTTTTTTTGTAACACGGCTCGAATCCCGTTCTGCCAGGTGCGCACAAATGTACAAGCCATGGTCCCTACCTTGTCTGCCTCAAGACACCTCGATTTCGACAGCAAGCCGCGTTCCTCACTCCCGTTCTGTCGAGGATCCCGCCCAACAAGTTTCTGTACGACAGGTCTTACTCTTAGCTTCATCTGCCTTCGCGCCATCTAACGCCGAGCCTCTGGGCTTCTCTACCAAGTCCAAAAAATCTTTCTCGACTTCATGCTGGGTCCAGCCTTCCAATCACATGGCTTATGGGTAGCTTCTGTGGTCGTCCCATCATTCGAGTCTCGACGGGATGACAGGGATTCTAGGTTGCCTCTGCGTGCTGGCGGATCGATGTTGTGGCTGTTGGGAGCAACGCCTTTTGAATTTTCAGTAACAAAATTGTAACTATACTATTTCACCAGACACTTTTCATTTGGTGCAATCTTTAGGCGATGACGAAACGCCCAGCATCATGAAACATTCCATCTGAACAAGTGCCTCAAGAACTCCATTAAGGGTTTGTGATAGAGTTCAGTGCAACCATTAGTCTTCACCACTTTCTAGGTTAAAGACTTTTGCCCCTTGAGACCACGTTTGCAATACCTTTCCTGCTAATAGTTTCTCTGGAGTCCATTCGACGTCGAGGACTGTGAAATCGGCTCGAAAGCCTTCCTTTAGACGGCCTACCCACGATTCGGCGAAGCGTGAATATGCTGCACCTTTGGTTGCTGCAGCCATGGATTGCGACAAGAGGAGGGCTTGGTGCGGGTGCGTGCGAGTAGTACATGAAGGGTTTGTAGCAGATCTTCTGGTCGTAGCATTGTACAGGTTTGGCAAAGGAAAGTGCCGGGCAGTGGGGGCGTCAGTGCCGATGGCGACACAGGTCCCGACCTCTGCGAACTCACGATAGGGGAATGCACGCTCCCACAGAGCGGAGCCAATCAGTTGTTCATAATTGCGGACCAATTCGGGGTCGGAGTGAACAGGCTGGATTGAAGCTGTGATCCCTAGCTGTCTGAGCCGTTGGACGTCGTCCTCAGTTGGCAGTTCCAGATGTTCGATCCGGTGTCGTCCATTGGGAGTCTTTGCAGCTGCGATAGAATTGATCGCCTGGTTAATCGCCACATCTCCGATGGCGTGGACAGCACACTGAAGACCCGCTGCCGCGGCTCGCTTGATGACTGAGTCCATCGCAGGTGCAGGCCACAGGGGTTCGGCGAGATCTTTGTGTCCGTCATACGGGTGGCTCAGGGCAGCTGTGCAACCGTCCACCACGCCGTCGCAGATGAGTTTCACACCCACCACACAAAAGTCCGGAGATGTGGAACTATGCCACTTGTGATACATATCGATAGCCTCTCCAACATAGCGCTCGACTGTTTCCGTGTTTTTGTCGTAGGGGATGAACCAGTGTGCTGCAATATGCAGTGGTAGGCCTTTTGATGCACGCATCAGACTCAAGGCTTCCCAAGCCTCCCGGTCCATACCCATGTCGATTGCACCCGTATAGCCGGCCTCGACGAGGCTGTTGATTCCCGTTTCCAAAGCTGACTGTTTCTGTTCTAGACTCAGGGCCTGGATCAGGTGCGGCCGAACATAGGAGACGTGCGCACTTTCTGACAATAGGCCAGTCGGTTTTCCATGGCTGTCAGTCAGAATGTCCTTTCCACATACGCTCTTGATTTCGTCCACCGGAAGCTCTCCGAGCGCTGCTGAGTTACACCAGGTTGAGTGACCGTCGAGCGCTCCAACGAAAATGGGACGAGGGTCCAGATCATCCAACATGCTCGCTAGGGCCAGACCGGCAGTGCTGGGCTGGTGCCATCCCCGACCGACAATCCGGGTCAATGCTGGATGGTCTTTTGCATACTGGTGGATGGCCTCTCTGATCTCGGTCAACGACTTACAACGGCTGACATCCAGATTTTGCCGCGCCAGTCCCAGGGACATCAGATGAGTGTGAGCGTCGATGAAACCCGGCACCACCAGGCGATGGTCCAGGTCAACAATCGAAACGCCATGGCCTTTCGACTGCTGAACCTCATGGTCGTTCTCGGAGCCAACATAAGCAATCTTATCACCGTTGATGATCAGGCAATCGTGAAATGCAGGGTCGGAAGCCGCGCTATCTTCGTAATCCAGGAACCGTCCATTGATGAAGATTGTCCTGGCCATGACTTGGCCGGCCTTCCTACTGGGCACGTCTGAACCCGATTGTTAGGAGATTTCTGCTGGCGCAAATAATAAGACGACTCCAAATTTTGTCCTCAAACCCCCATCGACACTGATAATGCTTTCCAGCCGCGAAATTGTGCCCAGGGGGCACCACGGTTGCAGCCACTCGCCCTTATCAGAGCGCCAATATCGGGAGGTAAATGACACACACCTAGGTAGAACTAAGGTTTCGGGAGGTCCGATCAGAGACGTAGTGCGCAATGGCTTCAAAATTAAGGTGGTGAACCAGTTTGCATTCATGGGGTAGAATGCCCAGCCTTGTATACTGATGAAGCTTTTAGTCTAGCCAACTGTGCCAACTTACAGGCAAGGAGATCGGCAACGGAGATCGGCGTGTCGGCTGTACCGAATATCGGGCGCTTGTGATTGGTCGCCACTCAACCGATCACTTGCTTGTCTTCATGCACTCTGCCATCCACGGGATACTATCCACCGAGGCCGATAGTGACTAGCATGGCATCAATGGGTATAAGTGGAGGGAGGTAGGAGACGACAATAAATGTACTCGACATCAGTCTATATCGACGAGGGACAGGAAAGGTGACTGTATCAAGTCTACTACGCTGACACTTCTTTGGCTCATCTAGCCGCAGTTTCGAGAGGACTGGCCAGTCCTTGTCAAAACATCTTTGCTCTTCATATTGCGTGGCAGATTGGAAACTTGAAAACGACTCTACTTTGAGAATGGACATCTCCTCAGTACCTGTGAACCATCCGCCCGGCACCGTCACCATCCAAGGCACGCAACTCTCCCTCCCCTGTGTTTGTTAGGGTTGAGGTGCGGCCACGCTGACCTTTAGTCCTCTAGACCGGCGCAAACTCGAACTAGGTGTTGAAGACACTGTTATCCTGGTCCCCGAGCCCACGAATGATCCAAATGACCCATTGGTAGGCGCTGCGCATGGTCATGCTTTCTCAAGCGGACATGGCTGATGGTCGTGCAGAACTGGAAGAACTGGGAGAAATTCCTCAATTTCGGCCTAGTGGTCTGGTATGCCGTCTTGATAGCGGCAGTGTGAGTCCACCTTGTCCGACATCCATGTACGAGCCATTTTCTCTGACCAAGCCGTCCCAGCATCGGTGCCGTCACTCCCACTTGGGAACCAATGCACGAAGAGCTGGGGTACAGCTTCACTATGCTCAACGATAGCTATGCAGCCGGATCCGCAACACTGTGCGTTGGAGCGCTCATCATGATTCCACTCGCTATGACCTACGGCCGACGCCCGGTCTACACCGCGAGTCTTATACTCCAGCTAGCTGTCAGTATCTGGGCCGCTAGAATGCAAAACGTCGCGGACCTCATGATGGTCAATGCCCTCAACTGCTTACTGGGAGCTTTGGGCGAAGTAATTGTCCAGATGACTGTCGCCGACGTCTTCTTTGTGCATGAACGAGGCAGAGCCAACAACATCTATGTCTGGGGAACCCTTATCGGCTCCAACGGCGGCCCCGTGGTTGCTGGCTATATCACGACTGGCCAGGGGTGGCGGTGGGTTTGGTGGTGGGTGACCATCATTCTCGGCGTGACCACGATTGTCTTCATATTCTTCTACGAGGAGACCAAATTTAGCCCTACCGTGCTTGGGGAAGCTCCTGGCCCACTTCCGGCCATTAACGACCAACCTGGGCGCAAAGTGGACGGCGAAAAGTGCCCCACGGCTACAGGATACAAAGATGGGCAAGAGGATGGCCTCGAGCCGATGAGGACACGCAGTATTGCACCGCAACCTAGGAAGACGTTCTGGCAGCGAATGAAGCTGATCACCTACACGCCAACCACTTTCAGGAAATTCATTTGGCACGTCTACCGACCGCTCGTCATCTTGTTCACGCTACCTGCGGTCCTCTACACGTCCTTCATCTACGGTATCTTGACAGCAGGGTACCAAGTCATCATGACCGTCCTCGCGACCTACATGCCGTATCCACCCTACAATTTCAACCCAGGCCAGGTGGGCCTGATGAGTCTAGCCGCTGTTGTGGGAGCAACGGTCGCAATTCTGATCAGTGAGCCCCTGGTCGACCGGTACAGTCTACACCTAGCCCGAAAGAATAACGGTGTCTTTGAACCGGAACAGCGACTCTGGGTCTTACTCTGGTTCTGCCCAACTCTCCCGGCAGGCTTGCTCCTTTTTGGTTATGGTCTCAGCAATGAACTCCACTGGGCAGTTCTGGCCGTTGGTTCCGGTCTGTTCGCAGTAGGGATAACCACCGTCGGCAGCGTGACCCTGACCTATCTCACCGACTGTTACACGAATGTAAGTCGGCCTATCCTCGAGCCTCCTTCGGTCCATTTCGCTTTGATTCCCCCCCCAGCTAACCATACCCATGCAGGTTGTCGGCGATGGTCTCGTGGCGGTCGTCTTCGTTCGGAATGCCATTGCCACCGCCCTGATCTTTGGTATCACACCGTGGGTCGAGCGCGTCGGCATCGGTAATTTCTTCCTCACCTTTGCAATGATCGCCTTATTCTTCGTCTTGTTCACGATTCCCCTCATTTACTACGGCAAGCAGATCCGGGTTCGGACGGCAGACCGATATGCTCGCTATTCTGCCTGGCAGGTCGATGCAAGGACTCCGGCGGAGGTCGTTGCGCCGGCGGTAGCAAGTTAAGGGCGGCGCTGCTAGCGCCTCTTTACTATACAGTTGTATGAGCCTGCGTCAATCTCCCGTCCATGTGTCAGATTGTCGCTTCTCGTTATGTTCCTGCTGCTGATACTCAGTGGCTTTAAATCATTGGTTACATACACATATTTGTTGCCTCATCTTCCCCGAATGCTGTGACTAATAAGCCCTGGCTACCCATACGTCTGAAGAGTTGTGTAGAGAGAATGACTTTCGATCATAGAAACATTGGGGCTGTTCTTGTTGACTTGACCAGGTTGCGGTCATGGTACGTCACGGCGACACCACACAGATATTCAAACAAGACCACCCATAGTGCCAAATCATAAAGCTTCTCATGCGCCATACATCAGGGTCTATCCGGTGATCCGGTCGACTCAGGGAGCGATAGTTCAAGCGCAGTAGCGGGATACTCGGCAGTCTCACAACTAACGTACACACATGTACATGGAAAGACCGCCCTAGAACGAGCGGAATGCCAGAGAGAGAACTTTATTTTGTGGCCCTAACATCCTCATCGAAATCAGCTTTGATTCGTCTGGCGATCTCGTGGTCGGCCAATATTCTCCATCCCGCGATACCCATCCCTTTGGCGGTCTTGACAGCGAGGTCGAATGCCTCGTGCGTGCTAGCGGCTTCAGCGAAACCTGGCGTGTGGTTGAAAGCGTTATTGCTAGTTGGAATGCCGAACCAGCCGTGGAATCCCGGACAAATGTAGGTCACATTCCCTGGCGACACACTTTGTGTTAGCATTTCGGAACATACCTTGGACCGGTAGACCCTCTTAGTCCGGTCAAGGTGTTGACTTACCCATATCAGTTGATCCTGGCGCTGGCTCTGTGGCACCAAAGTCGCAAACGACAGGTGAGCCCAGTCTATCCATTGCGGCAGCGTACTCGGAGCTGATGGTTCGGTTTGGTCGTAGCTCCGCATATGCGTTCAAGCTAAGAAGCCATTATTGGCGGTCAGGTCAGTCTCGCCCCCAGCTCCTGTTAAAGGAAAATGAGGTTTCGGAAGCCATCCTCGTGACGGATCAAAGGGGAGGTATTCTCACATTTCGTATTCAAAAGTACAACCCGTCGCCGTAGCCGCGCCGATGAAACAATTGACCACCCGTTCTTTGAGGGATTCTGCTTCGGCCAACGTTGCACTTCTGCAGTAGTAATCCACTGAAGTTCTGGCGGTGATGACATTTGGTCTTGTGCCGCCTTCCGTGATAGTCCCATGAATTCGCTCGTAGGGCTTGATCTGCTGCCTCAGCATGGATACGCCGTTGTATGCCAGGCACACGGCGTCCAGGGCATTAACTCCTACTACCCTACTCGATAGTACCTATCGAAAGATACTAATATTTTTTATACGATAGATACTAAGGAAATAGAAAGTCGAATAACTCTTAGTACCTATCGTAAAATTCGCTCGTTTTTTCGGTTTTTACGATCCGCTAGTCGTATTATACTAGAATATACTCTTATTTTCTAGCCTCTTAGTCTAGTTTTACTATTATAGTCGTAACCCTAGTTAGGTTTTATAATAGAAAGAAAAATATAGTATATCTCGCGAACTAGAAATTTTCGAAGCTCGTTTTTTTCGCTCGATCGATAGAGAAACTCTAGTTCTATCTATACCTTAATTTATAGAGTAATCGAAGTAAGGGTCGTAAAATTAGAGCGGAAACTATATAGCGTTATATACTTAATTATAGATCGATTTAAGGTTTTATTACGTAGGGACTCCGAACTCTACTCCCGACCGTACGAGACTAGCCTCGTTTTTTTCGAGAGTTACTAGATCCCGTTAAAGTTAAGTTTAACGGGACCTAAGAAGTCTCGAAAAAAACGAGGGTATAGTCTCTTTTTTCTAGGGAGTAGTCTTTTTTTTCGGAGCTTATTCTATCTTATATTTTTCGACTCTTTAGTCGGAGTTTTCGACTCTTAGGTCGAAAATTTAGAAGTACCTTTACCTTTATAAAATTTCGTATAGATATCTCTCGAAA
>WJFF01000132.1:84050-103548 GCA_011800825.1 Fonsecaea pugnacius | reverse complement strand
TTACCGATACTTGTTTGTCTTCATGTCACGCTGCGCTAATTGATAGATGCAACCACCTTGATCGAGGTAGCAACACCCTCTCCTCACTAACTCGGTCCGTCACAATTCAAACCAGAAACATGCACTGATACCGGCTGAATTGAGCAGATCGGGCCATCCTGCTCTGTACCAACCCCGCCTCTTTCCACCCACCCAACCGGACGGCGGCTTACCATTCATGGAAGCAAACTACGTCTATCTCGACGGCACGACCGTGACCGAAGAGATCATCGGAATAGGCGGCACAGGCATCGTCGTCTCCCGCCGAGGGTACGCGTAGAAGATACCCCTAATATCCAAAATCATCAAGATTGACGGAGTCCCCTTCGACTATGGAGCTCGTTGACTTTTCCGAGTCCACTCTTATGCCGCTCGACTGGGATCTAGACGGCTGTGATGCTAATGGCTTTTCGATATGGACCGATATTGGCCAGTTTGGGGCCGTCGTGTTCGATATGATAACGGGGCAGCGTTGTACCTTTGACATCTATCAAGATTGGAAGGAGGTCGGAGATCCGACAACCTGGCCTGGACGAGAAACTCTCCCGTCAACTCGCCGAGTTTGATTAGGTTCCATCATCGAGAAGTGTTGGACTAAGCAATTTGCGTTGGCGCGACATCTTGCAGAAGAGCTGGAAAAGGAAATGCCTCTGCTGAAATAAATGGTAGTGGATGATCGGCTATTCTCGATTGTCCTGAGGAATGCCGAAGCATTTCATACTGTACTAAGCCTATAAGCAGCCCATTTCTCTTTGCCGCAAAGTCGAGGATATGAATTCTCTGTCCCTTCTGCATTTCCAACCGTAGAGCTGTTCGTTCCTTGCAGGATCATCGGTCTCGAGAACCTTGAACCCATTGTACGGTAGCGGCAAGGGGCGAATTCATCCCTGTTCAGCCGATATTGTAGAAGCGCACATAAATTTGGCTTCCGCTAACATCGTTTTGCTCCGGTCTGAGTTAATTGCCTTTTGCTTGGAGAAGCGAAATAATCTCCCCCTGCTGTTCCAGTTGACGTTCCATTTGCTGTCGTTGTTGGTCCATTTGCAGCTTGCTGTCTTCTCTCTGCTGTTGCAGTTGACGATCCATCTGCTGTCGCTGTTGGTCCATTTGCAGCTTGCTGTCTTCTCTCTGCTGTTGCAGTTGACTTTCCATCTGCTGTCGCTGTTGGTCCATTTGCAGCTTGCTGTCTTCTCTCAGCTGTTGTAGCTGTCGCTCCATTTGATGGAGCAATTGGTCCAGCTGTTGCCTGCTCTCGTGTCTTTCCCGATCAAGTTGTTTCTGCAGACTCTCCACCTCTGTCCATCGTGACGCGCTTGAAGGTGGACCTGGTCTTTTAAAAACGTCTTCGCTCTGCGATGACTCGACTTGCGAATCCGGCTGTGCGTCTAAAGGATTGGCACTGAGGTCTGATGCTTTGAAAGAGAGGCCTGTCCGATCTGCAGGTAGAGGTAAATGAGCCACAGCATCCTTGATTCGTTGTCGATGATCGGGCGCAAATTTCTCGTAGACAGTACAAACAAAATTGTAGGCCTTCAAACGATCCGCGCCATTGTTAGTGGTCAAACTGTACAAAGCGATGGGGTAGCGGTAGTATCTGAGCCCGCCAGAGAAGTTGCGATCAGGCACAGCATAATGTCCATACAAAAAGACTCGGTCGTTGTCGTGTGAGACTGTGAATACCAGGACTTGACCGTATAACTCTTCAATGTGGCGAGATTGTTCGCCAGCGAAGGCTTCCTGATAGAGTGATATTATGGCTCTTACTGCGATACTTCCACTGTGAATATTCTGACGGTCTGCTTCATTCAACCCTTTTTCCCCTGTCTTGGCTTCACAAATGAGGAAAGGGAAACATAACTCGGGAGTGAAGTAAAATGGCCTCTCGGGAGTAGCGTAATTTTCCAACTTTCCGATCTCTTCTTCCGAGAAGCTGATACGTTGAAGACCGGCTGTATAGTCAGGCTTCGGCGTGGTGCTTCCCAACGTAGCGCACCTGATCCATTCTGCGTTGAGCTCCTCACCGATCCAGCCGTGGTGGTGTTCACCTCGGATAAAGAGTGTTTCTGCAGAGGGTACAACCCAAGGTGTGATGTCGCGTTGAATGCGCGTCTCGTTCAGATGGCGGACACGATCAAGAACGTTTGCGAATTGCTCCTGGCTGAAAACGGACGACTTCACGACTCCACGACTTCCCTTCAAATATGAACCACAAAGCTGTTGACTCGTAATTTGGATCTGGTTTGAGCTCTCCATGAATACTCCATGGGTGGCCAAACGTGCAAGTACTTGAGACCGATGGCTAGAACTGCTCCGCCTTTTGTTTGAAGGTGTGTCCGACATACCGAAACCTCGTCGCCAAAAATCTTTGGGCCAGGACAAGGTGGTGACCCAGTGAGCGATCGGATCGTCAGGCTCGGGATCAATAGACGCGCCCGTAGGGTTCGGGGGGGTGCAGTCTCTCGGATGTCGGGGTTTCTCTGCTTCTAAACAAGACCCCTCCAGCACACGTTGTTTGTTTTGTGAAGACGCAGGCTCAGAATGTGTTGATGGCGAGGGGAGCGTTTGGAGTTGGTTGTTCGTTCGCAGGCTCGTATCTCTGTCGAAGGGTTGCAAGCCAACACTTCGTCGTGAAGAGGTAAACTGCGTACACCCCGGAGCGCAGCGGGCGCGTCTGGCTACAAACTGTCAGTGAATTCATAATCTTTCTGAAGCAGAATACGTACCGCCGTCGGTAGCAGCGTTACTCTCGTCGTATCTCTTCCTCTTAGGCATTGCCTTGCGATTCAAGTAGGAATAGAGCCGCTAGACTTGGGTGGGGTAAGAACGACAGGACAACGAAAGCGTTGGAGGAGAGGAAGAGGAGGATGGCACATGGGTAATTACTGTTTGCCGCGCGGGACACGTTAGCGCTTCCGATCTTCTAAACCCCGGGCTAACTGCTTCTAGTATGGATAATTTAGTCATCCTAATCAGGAATCAACCCCCAGATCTAAGCGGCTCTTCATGTCGGTCCACTTTTGCTGTATGTATATGTATATATAAGTATATACCGAGTACACTATTGGGCATTGCCTATTAGACTCCTACCCTCCCCAGGTGTTACTATGCCACTCTTATCAGGATAGCGAGTTACCTGCTCCACCACGGGGAGCCGTGCACGCTCCGCCTGCGGATCCTCCACGACAATGGAGCCATCCGCAGCCTGGGAAAGAGTGATCTCTCTCCGACCCTGAGTGGTGATCCAATCCTTGGTGGACCGACTACTTCCTCCTGTGGCGCTTCGATATTTCTCCGACTCCGACTCGAACGGGTGAATGTGAGTGTCGGGGGTGGTGTGTGAGGTCATGAGGCGCCCCGGCGACGTGCGGTCCAGGTATCTGCGCATCTTGGCGGTGCCGGCTCGGCCCAGACACAAGACGACCAGGACGGCGACGAGGACAAACACTGTGCCGAGGAGGGTCATGAAGGCCGGAATGCCGTACACCATGTGGTACCTGACGCGTCTCTCGAACACGGTCACGGGCATCAGGAGGGTCGGATCCTCATCGCCTTGCGACGAGGAGCTGTCGTCGCGTTTCTGCAGCGTTCTCTGGAGTGGCTGTTGCAGACTTCTCGTGCCGACGACCGAGTTCGCCGCCACGTCCGTCCAGATGAGGTTCAGCATGTTGGCGGCGGTCGCTGGGGTGCGCGACAGATCTTGCCAGAGCCGATACATGGCCAGATTCGATCTGCCGGAATAGTCCGTAGTGCCGGTGCTTCCGTAGGAGGTGATGTCGTAGACTGCTCCAAGAGCATCGACGTGAAAATCAAGACCCGGCAGGTTCTGATAGCCCACGGACAGTGGGCCTCCAGCCCCTCCGCCAACATAGCCAGGGAGATACAGGAATTCCTTTCGCAACGTTGCGACACTCACGTTGCCTTGGTCCGGTCCTGACAGCAGACCCCAAAGAACGCGGACATCGGCAAGGACCTTGTTAGTCTTCTCGACGCCCCAGAGCGGCTTGGAAGTCTCGTTGGGGTAGACTTTGTCAGATATATTGGTGACGGTCAACCCGGAGAGATCGTCAGTTCCATTGAAGCGGAAGGAAACGGTCTTTATCACGGCTTTCGAGGTCGAGATGCACGAGTACAACGGGATAGTCCACTTAGAGCCGGGCTCAAAGACGACGGACTCGCTCCCGTCTCTCCGCCGAGGTGCTCCATAGAGCAGTCCACACGCAGCGGCAAAATTGGTGATGTTCGCAATATCTTGGCCACCAGCGCCTTGACAAAGAAGTTCTGGATCGGGTGTAAGTCGACGAATTAAGAGACCAAATGGAAAATAGAGGACTTTTTGACTTACCAGCACTGGAGAAATTTGACTGAGTGATCTTAAAAGGATTTGTGTATAGCGGGGGAAATGATGGAGTGTTGGAGGTGCTTAGATTGAGCGAAGAGCTATAATTGTCGTATGTTCCCGTCCCCTCATCCAAACCGTATAAGTAGTACCCGTAAAGCGTCGATGTCGTGAGTAGATCAGGACCAAGAGAACTGGACATGCCACTGAGTCCCGACGCATCGGCGCTCATCAGCGGAAAGGTCTTTCCCACATGAGAATTGAGGTATTCAAAGGCACGAGAGTCTGGGTCGCTCTGATTAGCAAAATTGGTCACGTTCATGAACGCCATAGACCACGCATTGTTGATCCAAGCGGCTTTGTATGCACGCAAATAAAGGTCCGGGTTTTTCTGTGTGTCCCCGCGGTCGTAAGCTGGATACTTTTGAATGAGATTCGCAAAGCCCCCTCGATCTGTCAGCACCAGATCTGAGACTTGTCTCCCAAAGCTAGAGTATACGGGGATTGTGAAGTCCAAGGTAAGGTTCGTGTCGACACAGAGCGACTCGGGCTCCACAAAGAGCAGGTCTTCGGTCCATGCGCTGCCGAATGGCGACACGGGCGGTGCACTGTGATTTCTGAAACCGATCCCGCCGTTCTTCATGTCCACCACCAGGCCTTCAACGGCAAGATAGTCATCTTCCAAGACCATGCTAGAAATTTGTCGGTATGCAGTGACAGGGTACGCCGATCCATTGTCTGCTACTAGTGCGTCGGGACTGTCGTTGATTTGCGACCAAGTGTATGATCGTGACTGGATGTCCCAGATGCTCGAGACGGATTTGGGTTGGGTCGAGAGGCCACTTCCGAACACATCGATGACATGTTGGGGGACTCGGGAGTCGTAGGAATCCCCTGAAAAGTATTCCCCCGTGGCATTAGTGAAATAGGTTATGGTCTCTGGCGAGTTTGGACAATTGACTGGGCTCCATCCCCCACAGATACGGCTCCAAGGGAGATCGGTCCTTGGGGGTGTTCCGAGACCAAATTCTGATTTGTCTGCAATATAATGAAAAGCGGATACGGTTTCTGTGTTGCTCGAGATGATGTCTTGGTAGAGACCAAGGGGCGTAACGATGGCCGCCACGCCGATCAAGATGGTGAAGAACGACTTCAGGGCGGAAATGGTCACCACGCGGGCTGGGACTTGCGAGGTGGCCGCAGTGTCTCCAGAGAGAATAGTTGGCCAGTAGGAGGAATGCAGGAATCGACCGACGACAGACCTATAGAGAGAGATGAATCAAGACTCTTCGCACAGGGTAGACTGTGCTTCCACATACCATCCAACCGCCGTTGCAGTTGCAGCCGAATGGTTTTCATTGAGAAGTCCAAGAAGAATGACTGGTAAGGCTGTGGGAACGAATATCTGGACTGAATGATGATCTTAGCCATGTCCGAGTCCCAATTGAGGCTCTGTGGTACTACCTACCAACGAAAATGGCAGCGGCGATGATACCGGAGACGTAGCCAACGGTTAGGTTATTCAAGTCAACCATTTTGACGAGATGTAAATCAACATGCTCCCACGGTTTTCGTAAGGCGACACGCTTTGCAAAAGTCGCAAGGGGACCGTGGCCAAAAGAATGACAACCAAAGGTCCAAAAGTCTCCCAAATGAAAGAATTGTAGGGTAAGTATTCTTCAGCGAACGTATAACTCTTCAAAGACTCGCGAAGCAACATTGTCACATACCTACCTCGTACGCGGTACATATACTGCAACGCCTAGATTGTGATCAGTCCCCGGCCAATGACAAGTCCATGTCTATTCGAGAACCCGAATACGAAAGCTAGATGGCTTGGTGACGAGCTACACCCGCTGGCTTGAGCCGCCGTTTTAGAAAATGCAATCTAGACAAGCAGCGAATACTGGGGCCAAAACCTTGTGGTACCCCCTCGAGGGTTGGCATGTTGACGATCAAATTTTGTCTCCGGATGAGGCACTCGTCCCCGTGTGCTTGGTTTTGTCACACGATGTTACGACTAGCCATTATTCTATGGTTTTTCGTCACCATTTTGTGTAATCGTACTCGAGACTTTTTGAGAAGACAGCATACCTTGAAATATCGCTTCGTGAACATCCCACCCCTTTTGCCAATCGATGCCCTGTCGATCAAAGGTGCCATGGCTGCCCAAGAAACACAGTGGCTTGTCCAAGACTGAATGAAACATACCTAATCGACTCATTGACCAGGGTGTCCCATGAGGATGCGATTTTTTCCGCGGAGGGTAATGATTATTGGGTGAAGTCACTTGCTTTACCAGGTTCACCTAGATTGTGCAGTAGTCCGTACAAGTACCGAGTAACAGGGAAAAGGGGCTAGACAAGGCGCCCTTTGGCGACTTGAATGGTGATTCGTCTGGCTATGTTGTTGTTGGTAAAGACATTTACTAAATGGTTTACCGCCCCCAACTTTGAGAAGTATCGTGGATGCCGGGCTGGGCAAAACCTCCATCCCCACAGCGGGTATGAGGCTCATTGATTAATTTACTTGTCCCAAGGAGTTATACCTATGTACGAGTACGAATTCTCCAAGGCTCACTAGCCTAACTCAAGACTTCTCCCCTCCCTAAAGGTTACTTACACGGGTCCAAAATGGATGGGCTAGGAAAAGGGTTTCCGCCCTACAACTAACAGGATAGGCTTTCCGATCGACAGTCTACTCATACTACCGCACGGCAGAGGTATATACGTACTGCTATACGTTTTGTTCCCGGGCATACGAGCACATTGAGACAAACAAACCCACGAGATGTATATGCGGTCAGTGACTACTTACTTGTCCGTCCCTCAACACGGAGCGGCCTGAAACCAAAACCAACCAGTCCTGAAATGGCGCACCAAAGTCCACTGGTCGCTTCGATCGAAAAATTTGTTACTCGATCTAATCCACCCGAAAGAGAAGGAGGATATATCTCTTATACGATCGTCAAGATGACAAGTGCAGGACGCTGGTGATTGTGACGAGTGGCCTCGAGAGGTCCAATGGTCACGGTCGCGCCCACCTCTTTTGGGTTGTGGTCACAGCACATTCTTACTCAAGATCCGATCAGTACATAAGCACACCGTTTCGAGGAACCTTTTCAGCCCCATTGCAACGAGCAACCGCGCCTGCAAACCTGCCCTCTCCGGCCTGATCGAGGCAAGATGTGTATTCCCACCTTAATAGAATCCTGCTCGGGGTGTTCTCCCCAGGAAGTCGAGGACGACGGGATTGAGGTAAAAGAGGTGACGTCGTCGTCTGAAGACTGCCAGATCGTGCTATCCCACAATCGCCTGCGCTTCATCCTGGTCCTGAACCGGCCTCGGGACCCAACAGAGGGCGATATCATGGAAGAGTGGTTTCGAAAGGTGGAAAAAGCCGAGCTGGATCCCGATGAGACGGCGTACGACCTCTGCTTGGAGGATCTTCGAGAATGTGCTATTTCCGCTTGCAAAGACACAATCTAAACCCTCTCCTCTTCGGCGCCGGTGTCGGGACAGGAACGACAGCGGCAGTCTCGAGGACTTTCTCCATCCCGTGACTTTCTGTCTGCGACTGTTCTCCGAGCAAGGGGCTTTACAAGTGTGCAGAATCACCGACGCAACCGAGTACATCAATATGTTTGAACTAGTCACATTGCCCCAAACGGCCTTTCCATCACCACGACACTCGGCCCTCCTCACGACGCCGCCGTCGGATCTGGAATTCCTCAAAGACCTCCACATGGGATGCGTCCTCAAGGTCTCCAAGAACGGTACAGTCTACATCTTCAAAAGTGCCCACGACGGAACCCAAATCCAGCTTGTGCGAGAAATCCAAATCCTGCAACAAATCTCCGAGCAGTGGGAGTCAGATGACCCCGCGCAGCGCCCTGCTGTCCCTCGATTTCGCGGCTTAGTCGGGGACACGCACGGCAACGTGATTGGTATTCTGGAGGACTTTATCGACGGCGACAAGCTATCTCGGCTCGACATGGACGAAATTTCCACCGCCCAGCGACGCGAATGGAGGCGACAGATCGAACGGGACGTGACACTTCTGCATCGTCATGGCTTTATCTAGGGGGACGTCAAGGTAGAGAATGTACTGGTCGATAAAGACAAGCGACCATGGTTGATCGACTTTGGAGGGAGCTGCACAGAAGGCTGGGTTGAAGAGCATCTGGCAGAGACAATCCAAGGAGATTTACAGGGTCCTGCGCCGTTTAGTCGAGTTCTTGGGTTTCCAACAATAGATGCATTCACGGAGGCATGAGCACTTTCTGGGATCCTGCATGTCTCTGTCAGAGCCAGGATGAGACTTGACAGCCCTGGGATAGGAAACCCACCTGCGTAACAGCCGCCAGCCAATGTGGAAATACACGGGTCTCCACCAAGCAGAAGAGGAGCGGCTTATACCTGAAAGGACAATCGAATACATGCCGCCCTTTCTACCGATACCATCTCGCTCTGTCGAAACAACTATCTACTTTTCATCGTGCTCTATGGATAATGATGTTCTCTCTCACCAGCAGCCTCTCATAACCCCTCCTCAACTTCCGCCGCCGCCTCTGTGCTCTCACACCATCCTATCTCACTTGTGCAACCCCCAAAATACCCTTCAACACCCAAAATATAGTTCGGACAATCCACACAAGGACTCCCAACAAACCTACCACCAATCCCAATACCCGCATAGCTAGCGTGCTCAGTGCAGCAAAGATGATCAAATAAAGCAGGCTCCTGCCCACATCCAGTACAAATCCGCTGGCCGTCTCCCCTTTGCTGACATGGAATTTGATCTTCCCAGTCTTGGAGTATACAAATACCATCGCCCATAGACGCCACCCCGTCTGTGTCATGAGTTGCGCCATTGCCCAGATTCTCTGACCCATTTCCTTCCCCACTGTGATGATCTGAGGGTGATTGCGAATCCACATCTTGCCAGCTTGAAAGGGTATGAGAAGCACTTCGCCAATGGTACCATAACTACCATAGGAGGCCAGAGATAGAAGATTAGGGACCTGCAGCTCGATAGTAGTGGAGCTCGCACCGCTGACATTGCGGCTTTTCGAATGGCCATCCTTACTGGACTTGGAGCAGGCCATTGCGAAGGCAAGAGGTGTGGCAACGCGGAGCCGAGAGCCTCCGCTTGCGGCGCGGTGATATCGAGCGTCCCCATTACTGGGGCGTGAAGTGACGCCGGTCCCAATAATGGGTAAGCTTGAACTTCTTTTCCTTCTATGGATACTTGGGCGTGGCGCAGAAACTCTGTGTTGTGATGCCTCGAAGGCACTGAATACTGCCGCTAACGGCTGTTTCATTCGTTTCTGCCATTGTGGCTCCATGGCGCTCACTGCTGCGGCTACTGCACCAGAGGGTCGTTTGACCGAATCATGAACAGAATCCATCGAAGGTGTTGGTGGTTGCATGGCCAACTCAATAGCGCCAGTTTTGGACAAGGCTGCCTGAATATGGTTGCCAGACTTGGATGCCTCTTCCTTCTTGTACGACCTCTTCATTACAGGTTTGAGGGCAGCAAGTCGAGTGAACTTGCCTCTCTCTTGAGGCTTTTCGATCTCCAAATGTTCTTGCGTTTCCAAATCACTTGAACTCGTTGAACTTTGAGCGGCCGAATAGAGCTTGCTAATACCACCAGACGCCCATGTTGGGCTCGGGTGTCCGAGACAGCCTTCATGACAATCTTGTTTGCAGCACTCGGGGCAGCAGATAGTATGATCACGTTCGTCGACGACATTGACGTTACTGTGAAAGTGACTCATGATATCTGTTCGGGCTTCTGCGTTTTGTTGTGGAGCTATATCCTGGCGCAATTCTGGCAGTGGCCTTCTTTTTGGATGCAAAGATTTAGTACCCACGCTTGGTTTGGCGACGTCCCTCTGGAGGGCGGACATAGGGGTGACACTATCCAACTTGAGAAGCTTGACGTCCTGGTTGCAATGGCTGCATTTCCTCTTCAGGCTGGCACCGCTCGCGCTCGCTGCTGCGTCCTGGAGTTTGGTGTCGTTCGACGCGATGGGTCTTTGGAAGGGTTGTAATCGTGGTTTCAGTGGCTTTGGCACCAGGCTTGTCTCTGTCACGAAGCAGTTTTCTCCTGCTACACGCTCCATGCCTGCTGGCATCAACATCTGGCGAGATTTTACGTCTCTTGATTCTGACTGATTGCTTGTCGGCACGATTCTGGGCACCCAATACATCTCCTCTCTTGTGAGCAATGGGGGCCGTGCTGCTTCCCTGGGCCTCATCCTTGGCATTGGGACAGGCATGAAGGCATCGGCATTCATATTCATGTTGTTGTTCATAATGGTGTCTGTACCGGTTAACGGAGGTGGTTTCGGGTGGAAAGCATGTTGGCCATGGCTCGCTATCCAATAGTCCGGCGGCTGCGGCCCTCGGGGTGCCCGGCTGGGCCTTTGATGACGCGCATCCATAGATATGTCTGTGGACATGGTAGTGATATTCGACAGCGGGTTGAGGTTCTGTCTCGTTCCATCTAGAAGTTTTACTCCCCGTGGAGGCGGAGCCCTTGGTCCTTCGACTTTGGGACCACTGGTCTGCATCGAGGGCAATAGGAGCTTCGGGGGGTTGTCGTACTCTGGGATTGGCATCACTCTCTCCCCCATGGGTTTGAGGCGTGTCGCCTCTGGGGGTATCGGGTACATTGGCTTCCGCCTGCGAGCGTGTGGGTGCACGAGGTCGCTTGCCCTCGGCCCCTTCGGAGGCGCGATAGGCAAGGTCGAAAATGCCGTCATGCTCGTTTCTTTCACTCCCTCTGGAGTGATCGGGTACGGTACCTGCTCCGGTATCAACCGGAATTGGCCATTGTTCGTCGGCAGACATGGTAGTTCTTTTTCGACTGTATGATGGCCAGAGATGTTTGAGATTTTTGAATTTGGGCCGTCTACTTGCTGGTCCGTTGGCGGAACTCCTAAAAAAGAGGCCTCCCCAGTTTGACTCCCAGTATCTGAGCTAGAGGTCGGAATCTTTGGTAGATTCTTCTCGACTGTGTGAGGTCGGAACAAGCGTCCCTTCACAATATCAGGTGCAGAGGAGAACCGTACTTCGCTGCTGAATATGGGGTTCCTTCGGACGGTGTCTGTGCTTCCGCTTGTCCCTCGCTGAGGATGCGAGCCTTGATTAATGGTGTTTCCAGCTGGAGGACTCCCAACAGGCTTCCGCTTAATCGGTCTGTTGAGGTTTATACCGTCCTGTATACTGGCCTGTTGAACACCACCATGGACACCATCCTCTTTCATACCAACTTCCGGCAAATTCTGATGAAGATAGGGCGTTGCTCCAAGAACGTAGGCTGGATTGATCGCGCAGTCACCCTCCCCTGTGCCATGATCAAGCAGTGAATCCCGCTTTTCCTGGGTTGCAAGCTTCTGTGGTGTTCTCAGGGTTTGATATTGATGCTCCAAAGGTTCATCTAACAACGACATTGGCTGAGGCGTTGGCTCATCTAGATCCAAGCTGACCCATTGGTCACCTCTTTGCCGCCATCGACTCGAGGGTACTTGGCGCCCAATCCTAGACAAGTCGTTCTGGTCCCGGTCAACGGAGCTGCTAGCGCTGTGGGATCCTGGCGTAACGACTCCTGTTCGGGGATTTGCGCCTCGGGCGAGAAGGTAGTCATCGCTGTTGACAAGGCGGTGCATCTCTGAACCAGTGGAAGCGCTGGCCGCTCCCACCTTTTTGGCTTTTTGAGCCGAGTAATCGTTGAGAAAGCCACGAGCTCGGCGACCCAAGCGGCCTGAAACGTCGTGCACAGCATCAAGCTCCGGCACAGTCTTCAATCCATAGGAGTGAACCCCTCTCTGAGAGCGAGGGTCTTCATCGAAGATCGGGATGCCTTGGGCACTCTGCTCTGCTAACTGCGGTGGTTGCCGGTCGTCGATACCGTCGGCGTAGAAAGCAGCACTTCGTTTCACTGGTTCTTGGTCGCAGGTATTTTGACTGTAGCAAAATTTGGTAGTGTGTCGTAACGAACGCTGATGTATGAAGCCGGCACCTTCTTTCTCAGGTAACGTCTCCTTTTTGATGTTAAATGAAGCTAGTGAGGATGAGAATTTATTAACAAGACGAGAGGTAAAAGAAGGTGAACCGTTAGGGGAAGAATGCGGATGCTTCACAGGCATTGTGGAAGACCTGAGACGGTTGCTATGACATGAACTTCATACCATATGCTGGTCTGTGCACCAAGCATGGTGGTGAGAACGTTACACCACAGTGCCGTTGGTATTTTGAGAGACGGTTACCATGACGGTGGAAGATCTGTGGGCAGGGTCATGCTGCAGTTGCGGAAGGAACGACTCGAATTGGATTCGCCGAAGGAGCAGGGACCGGCCCCCCGTACATGGCATTTACGGAAGGGTATCTTGCTTTTTCTTTGGAAGAACCGTACATCTATCAGAAGCGACCGCTCTCTCTGCGATGGCTATCAGGCTGAAGTTGAGGCCATCTTTGAGAAGCCGCAGCAGCAGGGACACTCATTCTCTTGTCCGGTGACCCCCGTTTTTCTGGGCTCATCATCCTATTCTCACGAGAAAAATGGGCTGACGCACTTTTCCGAAGAGGGGACGCAGCATGAGAATATACACCAAGGCTTCCACCTTCGCCCCCTGTTGCAATTGGTCGAAAATTTGGTTGCCGCATTCCTCCCAGAGGTCTCACGGCTGTGCCAGGGTTGGTATTGTGGATCGGTGAACGGAGATCCGGGGTAGTTAGGCGTTGTCGGACATTGGTATTGGATATCGCTGTGTCGGGATCTGTATACTGCGCGTAGTTGGGATTTGGATTGGGCCGGAAACCGCGATTGATCACCACCATAGGTGTGTAGACGTCGACCTTATTGTACTTTTCGTCGCGACTCGCGCTGTATGAAGCTTGCTCACTGAACTGAGTCCCCACATCCCGATACAGTGGCTGAGTCCGCGGTCTCACATATTTTGTGTCGTACTCATGCAATACTTCTTTAGAGATCAAGGCTGAGTCTTTGACCTGAGTGGAATAGCTTGACTGAAGCAAGGTGAGCTGCGCGGAGAGGAGCATTGCGACAAACATGGCTGTTGCGATTGTGACGCTAGGTCTAGGGTCGGAAGGGAGAGTAGGTAGGAAGAGCCAGTACACGAGTATGTGGCCAGGACTGAAATAACAGAACAAGCGTAGGGATATAGGTAAGGGGTCCCAGATGGCGACCTCCCAGACGTCTCTTGTGGGATCAGGATGTGCCCTTGACCGAGCTGACTCTGTTCCGATGATGCGCGACAGGTACTGTAATGGAGAAGAGGAAACAGGTGAAGAATCGACTCGCACTCGTTTGGCGGAAGGGGTGCTCGGCACGTCATCGACGGATGTTTCGAACAGGCGATAATGTCTCTTCCGCCAAAAGGTGTAGATAGCATTGACGGTACAGAACAATGTCAAGAAGTGAACAATGAAGGTAGCCTGTGAGATATTAGATTCTAGGTGGTCTTTCATTTCGGCGACAGCTCCTACCAGCCAGGTTGTCCACGCCACCCCTGGAATATCGCCAAACACATCATCATAGCCGGTCGATTTGGATTTGGAATTGGCCCTCGCAATGACGAAGATAACATTCAAGGCAATACCAATCGGTACAGCCCATTCTTTTTCCAGTTGATCCCAGCCATTGGACTCAAGTTCTTCTGACAGCCACAGGAGGAAGTCGTAGGGGTTGAGGTAGCCCTTGATGCGTTCCGCGAGAGGCTGCCGCCTCACGAACTTGGGCATTCTTTCGATGAAAGGGGATGCGAAGAAGGCCCAGAAGACATTCTCCTTGCAGACGATTGGAGATAGAACGATGCAATCGCAAAGTGTCACTTTGAATGCCAGTGAAGTGAGGGTGAAATTTGGGGCGCAGTGGTACCTAGGAGTACCTAGTAAACAATGACGAAATGCAGCCAATCGGAGATGTCATTTGCCCGCCGACACAACTGCGCTCAGCTGCAAGGTACATTCAGTTCTGCAGAAACAGCTTCAGTCTATTTCCAAAGCTCAGGCTCCAACGGTTGGCAACTATGGCAGCGCCAGCGTCGGCATACAAGGTAATTGTGCTGTCTTTGTAAGGAGATCTTTGCTCACCATCGCTGTCTAGGATCGGCAATTCGTTGCTGTCATTGGTGACGAAGAGTAAGTCCCGCATCGACTGCTCACGGTTGACCCTCTCGACTCACCTTGATGTTCCAGCTCAGTCACTGGCTTGTTGCTTGCTGGCATCGGACATATTACCGACCCTCCTGACTCACAGAAGAACTTTCTCGTGTGCGATGCAAAGACAGAGAAGCCTCAAATCGAGCAAGCTTTCAACAGATTTACCAAAGAGCGGAAAGATATTGGAATCGTCCTGATAAACCAACACGTATGACAAGGCGGGAGTTCCAGGGCAGAATTACAACGCTGATCTTGCTATAGATTGCGGAGCAAATTCGAGACACTGTCGACAGGTTCCAGGATCCGTTCCCTGCTGTCCTCGAAATCCCGAGCAAAGATCACCCGTATGACCCCGAGAAAGACAGCGTCCTACGGCGTGTGAGAAGACTATTCGGTGAATGAACCAAGCATATGTACACATACAGAGCGCTGCAATTCTATAATCTATTGCCGCGACCATATGCCACAGACTTTGGCTCAGACTGTCCAGGTGGGCAAAGCCACGGGATGGAACCTCTCCCAAGATTTCTATTTTATGAGGGCAACTCCAATAGATTTACGGCTATGATTGTTCGATGAAAACTGTGGTGGCCAGCGACTGATCGGAACTTCAAGATTACATTCATCAAGTCGACGAAGAAGTATCGACTGAAGTTGCTGAGCTCTCGATGACAATACGATGACTTCCATTACAAGCTCCGAGATCAATCTTTCCTCACCACTCTGCTTCATGAATGCGAGTTCTAATATCTATTACTCACATAGCCATAGTATTCTCACATGCATTTTGCAAAACCTCCCTCATCGGCGTTACTAGCAGCTACAACTCACAAGGGCTTCCTTTCCGGGCAAACATTGAGCCGGTGTGTTTGAGCACCAGACGTACGCCGACAGCACAAGTTGGTTTGTTCCTCCTTCGTCCCTGGCTTTCGAGGGGAGGGCGCGGACAACCTTCCTGGATCACAAACGATATCTTATGCACTGGCCACGAAAACCGCAAAAAAACTCACTTTGTGAGAAACACCCAGTGAAGGGGGTTTTTTTTGTTTCACATTCGCTTAGCTGAGTGATGATGAATCATTTGCTCCCACCGATCGCGTTTCCTGGACCAGAGCTCCTACGCACTTCCCTGGAACCACTATGATCATATCCGAAGTCAACATATCAACCGAATCAGGGAGTTACAAAGTAGAGCTCCTACGTTTCAATGATGCTTGGCTATTCACTTCTGGCTGCGAGTCAGGGAGATGAGGATGAGACTGTAGACAGGGCTTTTGTTTCAACATCACTTCGCAAGTCGAATGTGGACAGAAATTCGCGGAAGAGATATTTATTTCAGGTTATTGCCAGTGAATAGACATGGAGTGGGTCCTACTTCTTGCTGGAGGACATGGAGTCCACCAGCCATTGAATCCAAATGGACGCCTGTTGGGCTTAAGCGACAAAGAATCAGGCGGTCGCTGGTGGTGAAACATCCACTACCAGCTCTATCTCTGCACCAACCGACCCCCAGCTCAGATTCCTGGGCGATATCAGGCACCACCACAACTATCACCTGGCCCTTGATGCCATGAACAATTCCGCTCTCCCATGCTCGACAAGAAACCAAGCTGGCGAATGCGCCATCTGGAAGGTAGAGCAGACGACTATTAGAACATCTGCCAGACCAACTAACTTCATTTCAAGTACATTTGAACCATGATCAAAGGTAGGGACACAACGTCACAATATCAAGGTTTCAAGCCATAAAGAACATAAACCTCGACTCGGAGCAGTGTATTTATGATATCAATGGAGATCAACGTTCTCGCCTATGTAAGGCGAGTAGGCCATCATCAAATGCCCTTTGAGTGGGATTAACGGGTGTTCTCTCCAGCGGCAAGCCACACTCGGCTCACTCCACGTCACCAACTTCTCAGCTCACATTTTCATGTTGATATGTGATTTTTGTGAGCCAAGGTGAGGAATACAACTATTATGACTACATCCAGCCGCTTCAGGGTTATTGACGAATCCAGACGATCCACCGTTCACCAAGAATCATGGCTTTGGGGACAGAGATAGAAGACTAAAGAGTTTGTCAAGGAGAAATGAATCCTCGAGCAGACTTTAATGTAGAAAGCATGGCATTGAGACAGCTGTGGAGGGAGTTGAATTGTTCTTGTATTTGTAGGGCCTTGCGGGTTGAGTCAAGTGCAGACGAGGCTGTGACTCCTTTGTACTCCGAAAGGCTTTTGCCCTTCCAACTTCGGTATAAACCGCATGGTGGGGGAGGTTGATGTTGCACCGCTAAAGCAGAGGATTGAGCCTTGCCACACAAAACAGTATGACTCTTCCGACCTTGGCAAGATCGGTGTCATTTGGGACATGTTGAGGTTATGTTCTCTTCTACTGTAAATGGAACAATATGTGTGATACAAGTACCATTCTTTTCAGCCCGAGAACTTATATACTCGACCCGAACACAACCAGACCATGAAAAGTGAAGCCCAACATCGAAGAAATGACAACAGTCTTGCACGTAGAAGATGGAAAGGTCGAAATCTCGACGTCCAGGCTCCTTCTCCGAGGTGCAGCAGCAACCGCTGCTGATGAGGCAGCCCTGTACGAAGCATTCTCAGATCCTGAGGTGATGAAGTACATGTAAGTTGGCTCTTCGCTGCCTAGTGGTACCCCGGCCCTTGGTCGCGAACTCTTCGATTCGAACATATCCCATAACAGACATTGCGAAGGGGTTCGAATCCGCACACTTGCCTCGCATCCACAGCGAAATGGCTCTCGACGATGCTCGAGTCTCCGCAGAACGGCGTCACAGACTTTCTCATCACACTCACCACTTCGACTCCAGCACGTCCCGTTGTCGTGGGCAAGATCGGCGTCTGGAAAGACCAGGAAATCGGATTCTTCCTAGCTCGAAAATATTGGGGTCAAGGTATTGCACAAGAAGCGCTGAATGCTGTCCTTCCTTACTTGTTTGGTGAGGCAGAATTGAGCGAGATTACGGCGGATGTGGATCCACGTAATCAGTCGTGCTGTGGGCTATTGAGGAAAGTCGGGTTTGTGGTGACCGTATTCGAGGAGAAAACATACAAGGTTGGGGAGGAATGGTGTGATAGTCTGTATATGAAATTGGAGAGCGAGACATGGAGAGAAAAGCTCGGTCTGATCTAGTGATCAGTGTTGGTTATGCCATCCGTGGCCCATCAATCCCTGGATGGTCCCTTCCTTGACTGAAAGTGAAACATCTTTGTCCTGGTCACTGCCAGAACCAGAATGGCAATTAGCTTCAGAGTGGCTATAGCACAAAGGTGAGCAGGCACATAGAAGCTTCGGATAGCGGATGCTTTGACGAGGAGGCCGTCAACCAGGTGCAGCGATGAGAGAACCCGAACTACTACACTTTGACCTGGTTGAAGAGGAATGTAAATCAGTGACAGAAAATTATCTCGGCTGTCATGATTTCTTCATTCCACTGCTTTATCACCTACTCGAGGTAAGCAGAAAGAGGATATAGCACATTGACATTGAGAAATCTCTCCTTCCCGAAAACAAGGTGAACTTGTCACAGTTCCGGAAGCCTCCCTAGCGAATCTGGAATCGACGGATCTGCACCGTTCGCCAATAACAGTTTGATCAGACCTTTGTTCTTGGATCTTGTAGCTTCGTGTAGGGGAGTACCGACCCCCAGGCATTCAAATTGGAGATATGAAGTAGAATGATTGCTGAACATCACCTCATTGATCGAGGCGCCGCGGTTCAGTAACAGCTGGATGATTGCCTGCGAGCGCTGATGCCGTACGGCAAAATGAAGAGGCTGGCCGAACTTGACAGAAGCACCCGCGTCGAATAGATATTCAATTATTTCCAGTCTCGCTGCTATAACGGCGATTGATAGTGGCGTTATATCGAATCTGCAACGTGCATTGGGGAGGGCGCCATGAGCAATCATCCATTTCGTGGTCTCCATATCATCCAAGGCATAGCTAGGCGACTTAGTATGTCCTGCCAGAGCAAAGAATACGAGAACTCACGACAACGGGGGAGGATAGTCGTCCCTGACTTGCTCGTTGATATTGAATCCATCATTCAGAAAGAGCTCGAGGATCGGAAAAGACTTGTTTTGAATGGCCTGGACAAAATCGGTCATTGTTGGTTTTGCACCTTCGGTCATGAGATCCAAGACTTCCATAAACTGGTCGTTCTGAACGGCAGACTTCATCCGCTCGTACTGGTCCATTATAACGCAATAAACTTCCAAGCTTCCGCATGGATGTGAAGAGAGAGGAATTGTGGTACAGTGGCTGAGTGGTAAACCAATTGTCTATTTATGCTCGTTGCCTCACCAGCCGGTCTTTTTGACGCCTGCTGCATGAGGTTCGTAGGTATCTACTGGCGAGACGTAGTCCAGCGACATTGTAATCGATACCTCTTACTATTCAGCATCTCTTCCTCTTCTTTCCTGTTGAAAACCATAACAAAGCAAACGTTTTACAAGCACTAACTCGCTCCAAAATGTCTAATCCAGCATCTTCAAATGCTTCCCCCTCTCGCACGGACAATGCTTTGCTGACATTGTCTCACAATCAGGACCGAGACCACGACGGCCTCGGATGCTCAATCATCCGCTGAAGGAATTAGCTCAAAGATCACCGAGAAATGCATATTACTGGATTGAGGCATAATGAAACCAAGCTGGCATGTTGGGTTGAACAAAGTCGGATACTTTGGTAGCATGGGATCTAGTCGCATGCGCGCGTATGAAGTCAATGGGTTGCTCGCACCTCACCGAGGCACAGAGGTAAACCGTTGAAGATATTTTGTCTCCTCGTCCTTCTGTACGGAAGAAATCAAGTATACACAGAGAGGTATCTGCTTCAATGAATACAATGCTCAACGCCTCTGACACATCAAGATCCCGTTCTTTTAGCTC
>WJFF01000132.1:56406-76502 GCA_011800825.1 Fonsecaea pugnacius | reverse complement strand
AAACAGAGTAGTAGAGGGGCACTAGCAAGTCCAAGGGGCAGGGTGATACGAATATAGTTTCTATTAATATGTATGTATACCCGCATATGTATTTGTAAGACTGGCAGTGCCGCCCACATGTATCCCTATCACCCAAGTAAACTTTTCCCCTCTTCTTCCTTTGTTCGAACCATTTTGTCAAGACGTCACAAAGTTGAGACCGCCCGCCATGACTCTCAATCTCTTGCCAAAGAACTGCAGAAAGACGATCAAGCAAAAGGCAAACGCGCAGATGGCCGCCTGGATGCCGAAGCTGACCTTTGTGCCCTGCGCGTTGGCCCACGTCACCTGGAAATAGCTGATGATGAAGCCGCCGGTCGTGCGGCAGAAGTTGACCCACGAGGCCGTCTCGCCCGAGGCTTCGGGGTAGCTGTCCAGGTTGTAGGCGTTCAGGCCGACGGTGGTGACCATGATGCCGAAGACGTAGAGGCCCCAGAAGACAGACGTCACCATGTAGTGGTAGCCGTCTTCGAGGGCGAAGCCCAGACCCACGAGACCGGCCAGCATGAAGGGCGTGGAAACCCACATGGCTCGCAGCCGGACCTCGGGCTCGAAGTGGCCGGCGTGCCTGCGGATGTAGCTTGTCGCGATATAGTCGTGGAGCCAGTGGCCGGTGACCTCGCCCACCAACGCGGCAACAATGGGCGTGAAGTAGAAGTATCCGATCTGTTTGGGACCGAAGTTGTAGAGCGGCGTGAGGAAGATGGAGAGGGTGGTATTGATACCGACGACCCAGGCGAAGGTGAGCAGGTAGTAGAAGCAGGAGATGAAAACGGTGGGCTTCAAGATGACCTTGATCGGTCGCATGAGTGCCTGAGATAAAGTGTTGCGCAGGTGGCGGGATTTCCATTGCGAAATGCCCAGAAGTCGCGAAACATGGCTGCCTCGAGATGGCTGGGAATCTTGGGGAATTCGACGGTCGTAATAAGTCTCCTCGACAAACAAGATGATCAGGACAAGGCAGAGGGAGGTCTGGTCGCGTAGATGTCAGCGGCTTAATATATCTCTGCAAGCTGCGGTCTTACCTCTGCAACGTATACCCAGAAAGGGACTTGCCAGGGCTGAGTGCTGATGATGAACGCTGCAAACAATGGACCGAAATATCTGCAATGACCAGTCAGCTTCTAGGGGGCGTTCATGTGAAAGGAGCGCTGCCACTTACGGGGACAGAATAATGAACGCGGCCCAGATATTGATCTTCCTCGCTCTTTCGTGGAAAAAGAACATGTCATATATGAACATGAGGCCGCCGCCTTGAGAAACAGTACTGAAGAAACCATTGAGGATTCGAGCAGCCATGAACGACTCGAATGACTTCGCAGCAGCACACCAGATCGCTGTCGCCGTGGCAAGAACCATGAAATAGAACAGCACAGGAAGACGGCCGAAGTAGGCTGACAGCGCCACGACAACGACACCTCCAGCACCCAACATGAAGACATTGCCAACTTGAGAATGATTGACGTGGTCGGGGGTCATGTTCCAGATTGCGGCTTGTGGAAGCAACGTGACTGCTCCTGTCGCGCTGCCATAATCTGGTAGGAATGCTGTCATCGAGATGATAATCAAGATGATGTGTTTTTTGAAGCGACTCCAGTTCAAGGGGTCGTTGGGGTCGGCGGAGGGTTGAGGAAGGAGGATCGTATGGCCATCGCGGGCTCTTTTCAGGTTGGCATGCTCCGGATCAGTGGCATCGATAACATATCCTTCTGCATTCTTGAACTCGTGTAGCTCCGTGACATTCTCAACATCTGAAACTTGGCCGATTTCTTTGTCTTCCGCCATGACTATGAACGACGAATGAGATAACTGGATGTATATTGAAAAGCCTCTCGATATATTTCTGTCCACAACCAGTACCTCTGGGAAGGGTGGAGGGAGAGAAACGACTCCATCTGGGGAAGTAGACCGTTCTTATCAAGAAGTATGAGGATACTCTCGGGGATAGACTCGTGCCTGCTACCTAGGACAGTGTAAAGATCCGCAAATCATCCACAGAGATGTCCCAGACCCGATATAGAGACACACATATTGTGGAGATGGCCTCCAGAATGTCCCGGATAGGAGATCAGGGGGAATATGCGGAATATACCCCACATCGACCCCATGAGTTTTCCGGGGCTGCGAGCAAGTACCTCGTATTGCCCCACGCTAGGCCAGTCGCACTCGCTTAAACATGGAACAGGCTTTCTGGTGGGTTGAGAACTTCGGCAGTGGGAAAAGTGCGAGTTTGGTCACCATCCGACACCCTAGCATATGAGGCGATTCGTCTGTATTAGCCATGTATGACGAAGCACCAGAGTTCTACCTCCAATTCTTCACCCCGGTTCGTGGAGTTTTTCGAAACCTGTCATTTCTGATTCATCGATTCGATGGAATGCTCTCCCGGTAACGCTTCCTGATTACCTTATTCAGATTGGAAGCGAGCACTCGATATGGAACAGTGGTGGTAATTCAACTGGGCTATCCAGAAACAACGACGCTTGAAACCTGGTCAAGCGAGGCAAAGCCGGGTCCGTAAGCTGGTCGATTATGTTTCGGGACATTCATGGGGGTTTGTGACGAAGTTCGTCAAAGCACTCGCCACTTGAAGGTGCTGCCCAATGTAGCAATCCGCGGTCTGCTAAGGCATGAAAGCACCGCGAGAAGGAGATCCGCCCCTCGTACTGTTAATAACCCTGAAGCTCTGAATCAATTCTGGTACATTTCTTCTATTATTCCTGCGGAAAAGGCTGTCCGCAGAAGAGGACGCTGGAATCTTGACATTCAATGCTTCTGAATGCTCCACCAAGCCTTGAAGCTTGGTATGGGCGGGACCCAGTCTCAAATATAAAGTCATTCCCGGTATCGTGTGTGCACAGTGAGATTCCAATGGGGGCAGAGCACCTTAAGAAGTCGATTGGCATCTTACCTTTAGTCTCGAGCTCAGTCATGTTTCCAGTGTCAACGACACGAAGGCGCACGAGGGGTACAGACGAGGCCCCATGAGGCAGGAGCGTTTAGTACCATCTTTGTTGACTCGTAACCCCCCTCCTGGCGGTGAGGATTGGAGAAAGGGAAGATAGGAGGAATCTGGACCGTGAGAAGGTATTGGTATAGGATAATGAATTGAGTAAAAGAGAAAGAATGTGGTGAGCCACCCCAGAAGACAGAGCAAGCTGCGATGAAAGTGATTAGCCTGAAGCTATCTCGGTGTCGGTGAAATGTGGTTCCGAAAGATATCAGTGTCTCATCTTCCATCTTCATCCTGTCAACACAACATGGTCCACCAAGGTGGGCTTCTTGGTCTGCAGGATGCTAGCTCTTCGAGGGACCTCGCGTCTACAGGCTCGAGGAGGATGTAACCTTGGCCTTGCTTCCTCTACATGCAGGATTCGTTCCCGCAGCACCCATTCAAGTCTATCCCAGCAACATCGGCTCTCCCGCCCGCTCCCAAAAGGCACCTGGGACAGCCACATGCATGTCGTGGATCCGACTCGCTTCCCTTTGGCCGCCGATGCTCAGTACAGGCCGCATCCGCGTAATCTAGCAGACGCCAAAGCCTTTTACTCCCAATATGGCATCGAGAATATGGTGCTCGTGCAACCATCGATTTATGGAGACGACAATTCATGCGTGCTGGAAGCACTTGAGCAGTTGACGCCCAAGCATGGACGCGCCGTGGTGGTCCTAGACCCAGAAACCATCGACGCGAAAACACTGGAGAAATGGCACGCTCTTGGGGTGCGAGGCGCGAGGCTGAACCTCGTCAGTGTGTCGAGGGAGATGACCGAGGATGAACTGCGAGCCGAACTCCAGAGTTATGCGAAGGTTTTGAGGCCCTTGAATTGGGTCCTTCAACTCTACATCCCGTTGAAACTGGCATTGCCGCTGTTGAACGTCGTCCCAGATCTAGGCATCAAAATCTGCATTGATCATTTCGGATCACCCGTTCTCCCCGAACCATTTGATCCGTCGACAACTGTTTATCCCTATGACATGAGAGGCTTCGCGTCCCTCATCAACCTACTCCAGGATGGCAGGACATGGGTGAAGCTCTCGGCGCCGTATCGACTGTCCAAAGACCCAGAGATGAGAGATCTTGACCCCATTGGGAGGGAGTTGATCATCAAAGGTGCAGACCGTGTTGTCTATGCAACGGATTGGCCGCATACGAGGTTTGAGAATATCAACCCGATGCCATTCATTGAGAAATGCTATGAATGGTGTAATGGCGACGCTACATTAATCGAGAAGCTATTCCGAACCAATGCTGAGAAGCTTTGGGATGCGTCTTCAGAGACATAAGGCATGAAATGACCTCGATCGTCAGATTGATGTCCAAGGTATCGGCAAGTCTGAGCCGCTCTCCGCCTAGACCGTTGGTTGCGTGATACCGTGACCCTTTCGTAGATATAGGGCTGTTCTATCCGTATGTAGAATTGTTGCTTTTGCGCAATTTCCATTCGAAGGCTCCTCAATTGGGCCGGCTTATTACTAGCAAGTTTCTCATGTAGTGTCCCAGTACTAAAAGATTCCCATGTGAACGCCTAGCATGAACGTTTCAGCTGAAACAGATATTTGCGACAGTTTTGGTAGTGGTGCCTCCATCACCTTCGAGACCTCCCCCACTGTCAAGCTCAACCTCGCTCCTCCGTCTCCACAAGGCGCAGATCTCTCTAAGGTCTGCTGAAGAAGACGGTGCTCTCCATGCATGAGATCTTTTCCTTATCAACTGTATTGACATCGGCAAGAACGGTGTACTTCCCAGGTGGCTGGAGGACATGTTAATAGCTGATCTTCTCCAGAATGAGGTTTGTGCAAACTCACCACTTGCTTCGGGATATCTACTTCTTTCTTCAAGGTCAGGACACCTTCTTTGAGAGGACATGTGATATCAATCTTGGGCAGGTTGTCACAGAGATCTGCTTCTTGCTTGATGAGGGTAATAAGCCCATATTTGACTTGGAGGAAGACGGTGGCGCCTGGGTCGATATCCTTTGAAAATGTTCCGTTTGCGGAGATGGTCAATTTTTGGCCTCTGCTACATGTTAGATCGGAGATTTGATTTCTTAGAGGTATTTCTGAGACGTACGGGAGAGGTGGGTTGGGTGATAAGTCAACGTAGTCGACTGTTAGGATATAGTCCTTGGGATCGGCACAGAACTGGACATAGGTGAGAACAACAGCTTCGTAAATTTTCTTGCAGATAGCTAACATTTAATGGATTCTTGCCAGGGACCTTGAACTTGGGCTCCTCGTCCACGAGAGCATTCTGAGCTCCAAACAGAGAACGTGAAGATACCGCAGAGGCGGCGCTAAGGAGCGATAGGAGGATGGCCGAGACCTTCATGGCGATGACTCCGGAAAATCGAGGGCCCAGACGAAGAACAGTGATATCTTGAACCCCCGGGTATGTTGCTTGCGCAATTGAGGGTTGTGGTGGTCGATATCGCAGAGAAAAAGAGAAGATACTACGCAAACAAGATGGCAGATTGATGAGTGACGGGATTCGGTGACGAGTGGCGCAGGCGCATGACTTGCCTTCCTAGGGCACGGGCACGAATGGTGGCAGCTGGTGGCACCGCCGAGGCAGCACTTACTTCTCATATACTCCACCGTATTACGCTACGGAGCGGCAAATACGATGGCAAGTGTCGACCTGCGGAATTGGCAGGGGGATGCCAAGGTCTCCTGTCGCAGATCCCAACGCCTTCTTGTCTATCCCAGACCTGGCTCGTTCTCCCACTCCATGCTTCAAGAATTGTGGTCTAGTCTCGCTGAGCGGGCAGACCTTTGTGAATTATTGCAACTCGTTTCCTCGCTTTGATTCGGCTTCGCTTCTCACACTCGTTTCATCTATTCCCATCCAGCAATTGTGAGGCGACTCTTGCGAAACCGCCCCATTATCTATCTCCCTACTACCGAATTACCTGTACTGGTCGAGCAATTCGGTTCCTGCCCTGTATAGGCCGTTTTCTGGCCAACCTACATCATGAGGCCAGCGCTACTGGCGTGCGCCATCGCAGCCTTCTTCTCTTCATCGATAGCGGCGCCACCGGGGTCACAGCGAGGGGCGGCAGTACTAGCAGCTGATGCTGTCCAAGGCGAGACTCCAGCCGAAGGAGGGGAGGGTTCGGATTATACTATCTTCAATGGCATCAAGGTGCCACCGATGAAAGAGATACAAGGCGCTGAGTTCGCCGAGACGATTAAAGATGGATATTGGTGGGTCAAACACTACTCGCCATATTGCGGACACTGCAAAGCAATTGCGCCACTCTGGCAGACTCTGTACGAATTCTATGCAACATCAGATCCCTTACAGGGAATGACGAAATCTGGCCAGCCCGACCTGTTCTCACCCAACAGCTTTCACGGATATTACAACTTCCATTTCGCCTCGATAAACTGCATCGCCTTTGGTGACGTTTGCGATAAGAACGGGGTAAGAGCTTGGCCGACATTCCTGTTATACAAAGATGGCGAATTCGTCGAGAAATACACCGGAGGCAAGTCAATGGAGGATTTCAGCAACTATGTTGAAGAAAAGCTGGAACAGATAAAACCCGGCTCGAGACCCAGGGAAGGAGTCCACGTGCCCAAACCTGGCGCAAAAGGTGTCGACAGAACAGCTGAACCCGAGAACCCCTTGTCCAAGGACAAAGATGTAGCCGCTGGCGTCGCTGCTGGGGAGAAGCAGAACAAGGCTGCAGCACTGTCAACTGAGACTACATCAGGAATATTGGCCTCAGAGACCGCCAAATCCGGAAAGTCTCTTAATGCAAAGACCGGCCCTCCACCGAATCCAAAGGGAGCCTCCACCTCTCTAACTCCAGAGTCCTTCCAAAAGCTTGTTACCACCTCTCAAGATCCCTGGTTCGTTAAGTTCTACGTGCCTTGGTGTCCCCATTGTCAGCATCTGGCCCCAACATGGGCCCAGTTGGCGAAAGAAATGGAAGGCAAGCTCAATATCGGAGAGGTCAATTGTGAAGCGTCTCCACGGTTATGCAAAGACGCAAAGGTCAGCGCTTATCCCACAATTTACTTCTTCCGTGGCGGTGAACGGGTCGAATATGAAGGTCTTCGTGGTCTAGGTGATCTGCTTTCATTCGCCAACAAGGCGCTTGACAGCGATGTCAAGTATGTGGACGCCGCTGCATTCAAGGAGATGGAAGAGACTGAAGAGGTGATCTTCGTCTATTTCTTCGACCATGCCACAACATCTGAAGATTTTGCCGCCCTCGACCGACTGACTTTGAGTCTCATTGGGCATGCAAAAATTGTCAAGACGGATTCCGAGATACTGGCAAACAGGTTTAAGATATCAACCTGGCCAAGATTGCTCGTGTCTCGCGACGGACGACCAAGTTACTATAACGCTCTTGCTCCGAAGGATATGCGTGACTTCCGACGTGTCCTAACCTGGATGCAATCTGTTTGGCTGCCGATTGTACCTGAACTCAGCGCCTCTAACGCAAAGGAGATCATGGCCGGAAAATATGTGGTGCTAGGCATTCTTTCACGAGACCGACCGGACGAGTTCCTCCAGTCCAAGAGAGAATTAAAGAACGCTGCACTGGAATGGATGGATAAGCAAACCCAAGCTTTCCACCTTGAGAGACAAGAACTGCGCGACTCGAAACAGTTGCGTATCGAAGAGGCCGAAGATCGAAATGACCAACGGGCTTTACGTCAAGCCAAGAGCCGAGTTATCAGCATCACCGAGGAGACTTTCCGGAAACAGGTCGCGTTCGCCTGGGTGGACGGCGTCTTCTGGGAGAGATGGCTCAGGTCCACGTACGGCGTGGACGTCTCGAAGGGGGAGAGAGTGATTATCAATGATGAGGACGTAAGTGTTATAATGTCCCTAATTTTGAGCTATCGATGGCCTAACAGCGATAACAGAACCGACGATACTGGGATGTGACTGACTCTGGGGCTTATATCATGCCCTCTCGCACCTCCATCCTCGAAACATTACCCCGTATTGTCGCCAACCCACCAAAACTGACTCCAAAATCCACGATTGGCGCGTTTGAGAATGTTTTCTTCCAGATCCGAAATTTTGGCACTTATCATCCATATCTATCATTTGGATTGTTGATAATCAGTGTGGTGTTGCTATTCTGGGTTCTGAGAAATGGAAGCACCATTAAGAGGACATTAAGCCGGAATAGCTCTGGTTACTTCCACCTGGACGGGAAGGAGGGACTCTTAGGAACAACGAACGGCAAGGCTGATTAAAATGCTTATCACTGGACATTATGAGGGAATATTTGATTCAAACGGCAGGCGAGGTAGATTCTACATGTACAGAGCATGGCATTGGCGTTCGGACGGCTGAAGGTCGGTGAGAAGGCACGAAAGGCCTGGCACGTTGTCAGGAGATTCAGAGTCGACATTGGCTATCACAAGTTCATCGTGCAAGAAAATACAATTCCTGGTCAGATCATGATCGTCTACATCGCTCGATTTCGAACAGTGCCTGTCCAAGAAGCTCGATCGACGCACGGAGAGTGAGCCTGCACGAATGCTTCCAGGAACATTTGCGTGAGAGGTGATTAGTCAAATGCTTCCTACTGTTAGTACTGGGCACAGAACAAGAAGGGAGAAAAGAGAGAAAAAAGTTGGTTGGCAATCAAGCTTCGTCCCGTATTAGGGGACTAGGCGACACCTTGAATGTTTTCAATGAGTTTTTTTCGTTTCCTCTACTCCGCCGGCTCCTGGTCTTCATGAGCGCAGTAGCGACTCCACCTACGTCGATACCTTGATTGTTCCAGCTCTCTTGAACAGTAACGGCACGGCAGAAGGGGTCGTCCGTGGTGGAATCAGGCCCGAGTAAAAGTGCGTGATTGGGAGGTATCGTCTTCTGTGTCATGTTCCGTATGAGGCCGTGCATGACTGAGGAGGATTGTGTGGACGTTTGCGTTAATTGACATCGAGAAGTTTTAAAGGGACGTATTGTACGACAATGTGCTTCGGAGGAGGTTGCTGTGAAAGATGGATTTTGTCGTTTTCCCCCTCAACCTCAATCTACTCTTGCTGCTGGATTGTGCCCCCTCTTCGAAAGAATGTCTCCAACTCCGAAAAAAATCTACTCGCGTCGACCCGGTCGGTCAGTGCCGAAGACTCTGCGTCCACCCCGCTCCTGAGGCGCCTGCTGGCTCACGGGCACCACGTTGACGGGGATGCTGTCGAAGCCCATGCTCTTCAGGAGGTCCTTGGTGTCGCTGTCCACGTCGAGCTGGCCGGACTCGGTGTTCTGGGTGAAGTCGAGGGCCGAGATCTCGGGCACGTATTGATCCTTGCGCTCACGCTCTTCTTCCTGCAGTTTGAAGGAAATGCCGCGCACGGGGCCGCGTTGGATACGTTTCATCAAGTGCGTCGTGTAACCGGCAATCTGTATCCCAAACGTCAGCACAACTGCACCAAAAAACAAATTCGTCTTTGAGAGTATTGGGTCGTTTTGTGACTTGGCAGATATCGACCTGGGGGGGTTTGTGAAGGGCATTTATTTACCTTGTTGCGAAGGCGCTTCGAGGCGATAATGGCGATTTCATCGCAGATGCGCTTGTTGGTCTCGAAGTCGAGGGTGAGTTTGGGGTAGTACCGCTCGATGATGACTTTGGCGGACTTCTTGACGGTCTATGCACACATGTCTTGTTAGAAAACTTGCCGACCTATTGTATCGGACATTACAACTCACCTTCGTGCGAACGCGACCCATCTTGACGGCTGGCTGGAAGTTGTCGTGAGGGATGCGAAAGTTGACAGTGTGCGGCGAGAAATCAAATGTGGAATTGAATTTTGGGAGAATTGTGGCTGCTTGGCAAGGATAATGCCAAGAGATAAGATTTGATTTGCATTGGGGCTCTGGATTTTCACACAGCACCAGCTCCGCACATCTCTGACCAAAGTCTCCTTTCTTGACATACATACTACATTCGGTCCTAGCGTGAGAGTGCCCCTTTCAAACGCTACTCAGTGCTGGGAGCCCTGCCGTGATGGTCAATATTTCCAATGTGGTGCGAATTCGTACAGCCATTCGACGAGGGCATAGATGAAACCTTGAATAGCAAAAGATGCAACAAAAGGCATGCACTTCAGGAAACATCAGAGAATTATGCTAGCAAAGAGATGATGATATTTGTCTACACAAACAAGTTTTGTACATCAAGCAGGCTTGCTCGCCTTGTATTTCGAGTTCGCCCGCAACAACAACCCTATCTCTTCGTCGATACTCTGGCTGGGTTCTGGGGCTGGCCGCTGCCGTCTAACAGGGGTTCCTTTGCGGCCAAAAGTCGGTAATTGAGAAGAAATCAATCTCTTGGGAGTCGAAGTATCCTTCGGGGTTCGTCTCTCAGCGATATTGACAGGGACATCGCCCTCCACAACCCAGTCAGGCTGCATTCTGGTCTGGATCTCAACTTTGCCAGCCTGCGAGATGCTGGTCGCAGTAGGCGTAACCACGAGTTTGGGTCCGTCTTTGACCGGTGCCCACTTCCAGTTCTGTTCCGAAATACCAGGGTTTGTAGGCTGCGGAACAACAAATCCAGCCACACCCACGAATGGGATATGCTTGTTATGAGTAGATTGGATCGATCGTAGAAGGCGAGCTGCGACGGGCGATCGTGTCCCTCTGGGCCCTGTGACAGCGTCATTGGCTGCAAACATTTCTGTCTTGACGTAGGATAAGCCAGCAGATGGATGTGTGCGAGGAGGTCCGGATTCTTTGTAGAGATCCGCCGAAACGGTATCACGCCCATATGACCAAGGGTCGGTGGTATCCGATGATGGTTTTGGACCATCAGCCAGATCGAAGAACTCGGCAATCAGGGGTCCAAATTTACCTGGTTCTGATCGCAAATATCGGAGGTGCTTTGTAACTTCCTGGTCTGAGATTTCTGACTGGATCTGAGGAGCAGTATCTGCCTGGCCTTCCTCAAGAGCTTTCAAGCGCTGATCAGAAGCTCGCTGCTGAGCTAAGTGATTCTTGACCAATTGTCTAAATGCAGCCCTTTTCTCCCTGGTAATACCTTTCAGGAAAGAGTCAAATTCCATTCCGTTCAGCCCCGCCAGATAAGGTCCAGAGTACCGCCATCTGCGAGCAGTTTGTGTGGACGGTGAAGCCGAAGAGGAAGCGGGCTGTGGCTGCATTGGGGTTGATTCAAGTCCAGGTTTTGTTGTACCAGTTCTTTCTTGCGCAATAACTTTGAGTGTATCTTTGAGATGCTGCGGCATCCGCTTTGCTCGTTCTGCTGGGCTCTCGTCTAACCATGATGTGGATGCGCCTCCGTCAGGTATTGAGGGAGGCTTGTCTGCAGTGTGGTCAACTTCGGAATCGAAAGCACTCGTTCGTTGTGTATTCAATGTTGACTTCCGATCTCTTGGCGCAGGCAATACAACCCTCAGATTCAGCTCCTGGTACTTGCGCAACGTAAGGACATGATCTGCGGCGGATTCGAAGTCGACCACATGTTCGGGGGTGTCGATTCCTCGTTGAAATCGTACAAGAGGGGTGCTGGACTTCGTAGTAGTTTTGATCGGAAGCGGCCTTTTCAAACCCCAGTCTCCTTGATTGAGTGATGATAGGGGCGTTTCAAGGGCAGCTCGAGTCGGGTACGGGGTGGTTGCGGAATCTGAGTATGATATGGGCTCTGATGAAGGTTCTATCGCTGGCAGGGGTATAGCAGCCGGGATGGCGAAGAGTCTGGAATTGCGGAGCAAGCTTGCTGCTGGCGACAGACGAGCAGCAGTCATTGCAGCGGAGTCTGGTCAGACTTACACAAGATGGACGTGCTGCAGGCGACGTGGTTGAAGCTTCTGCAGGCGAACAAAGCTCAAGTCGCAGTTCCATCGAGACAAATTGTTGCCAAGCCTAGTTTCTGCACCACGACAGGTAATGCCCAAGAGTAGCGCAAGGCTACGAGGCTGAACTTTTCTTGGCTGCGTCCTTTATTGCACCTCTCGAATCCCTATCTAATTTAGAAGGGTGTAAATTTATCGGGTATAAGGAGCCCGTAACATGCTGATCTCTACCCTGGAAGCAAGGCACCCGACCGTCACGATTTTCATTGTTTTTCGATGCCGGTAGCCGACCTGCTGCGCGGAAGGTATCGAGTACTCGGTACAGCTCGGTCATTGACTCTGTCCCGTTCAAGTAGCTTCGGGCATCTCTCTTTACCAGCTGACCTCCACAGGCCATGTGCGACCCAATCACTAGCCAGTGTGCGCATGTCTAGAGACATATCCTGGCATGCTCAACCACAACCCACACCCAGGGCAGCTTCGGAAATAATCCACCGTCAAAGCTTCTAGAAATGCTTTTGATGGCACCTCCCGGCGATCGCTTGTTATTATTGGGCGACCTGGTCCACGAATTTGATGTGCGAGGAAAGTCTCGATCTATATTAAGATCCCGGTTGCATGGTTTCTCCATCACCCCGCTTAGCCTTGTTGCCTCCACCACCGACGTCGTGAATGTATCTGCTTGATGATCCAATGCTTCGTCGGCTATGGCAAAATTCTGAATACGGATACGAGGGCGCCTTCATTATTGCAAATGCAAGCTTTGACAAGGTTTCACGTTCCATTCCAAGGACATGCCTCGGCCGAGCTGCAACGGTAATGCTGTGCGACCACATGGCTACAAAGAGCTGTTCTGCCCCGAATCTCGTCTGTGGGCATTCTAGCACCATTTGTTGGCATTAAATCTCATTCTGGGAGACTGATACATTGAGTGCAGCTTGAGCCACTGATATTACGCCTTCGACCAGCATGATTATCTCTTTGTTGCTGCCCATCCTGAGCGTGGCTGTTGGAACCTGGTGTCAAACAGTTCCTCTGCCTCCTCCTCCAGTCTCTACTAACGTCTTCATTACCGCTTTCCCCCTCACAGACGCATCTCGTGTTGATCCATTTGCACCATGCTGCAATCAGCCTCGCCGCTTGATGCTATCTCTTTTCCAACCGACGAATTGCACCAAGACTAGCGGGATCCCTTATATGCCACCTGCTACGGCTGCTTTTCACGATGCCATGTTCAATGCGTTTGGTATCCCTAATGGAACATTTGGCGCATTCCGGCTCCAAACATGCTCTTCACCACCCAAGAAGACAAACTTTCCCGTGCTGCTCTTCTCCACGGGATCCGGAGGCTCTCGCCTGATATATAACCTACTCTGTCAGTGGGTGGCATCTATGGGATTTAACGTCATCTCAATTGATCATACGTACGATGCTGGGATCGTGGAGTTCCCAGATGGAACCGTCATTCTGGGCGCCAATATCACCCTACCGGACGACCTGTCAGAAGTCACTTCACTCAGAGTTGCAGACGTTGGCTCCGTGTTAAACGCTCTGTCCAACTCAACTATGACCAAGCGACTCGGCATCCCATCTTTCAACGTCAGTCATGTTGGAATATTTGGGCATTCGCTCGGTGGTGCAACTGCTGCAAACGCAATGCTGGTAAAGCCGAGACTTGCCAGCGGCCTAAATATGGATGGTAGTGTGTATGGTCCAGCGATGAATCAAACCGACACAAAGCCTTTCACTATTTTTGCGGCACAGAGGCACAACCAGAGCACCGATGCAACATGGGCTGCTTTTTGGCAGGAGTTGAAGGGATTGAAACTGCAACTACAAGTCAACAATACAGTCCATGGAACATTCACGGACTATCCGATCCTGGCCAAAAGCCTCGGGATCAACGCGACTCTCATTCCGCCAATTACAGAATTAATCGGGACCATTGATGGAGTTAGGATGATGGATATCCTTCGCAGATATATCGGCGGGTTTTTCCAGGAGACTCTAGAAGTTCAAAAGGTCAAATTAATCCAGGGGCCGAGCCCGCAATTTCCTGAGGTTGCATTTGTGAACAGTTCTCTGAGCTCACATACATGAGCTGGCAGTACACGGCTCTATCTCATGTCGGTGGATACGACAATCTTGGTCCTTCCCATTCGCTTGCCGGAATTCAAGGTAATGGGACCAAGGGAAGACATAGCTATGTGAGTTCTGATGTGAATAGCTTCACGAATGCTGGGAGAGTGTCGGTAGGTAGGGCCTTAGAGATAGTTCTTCCATAGTGTTCATGAACTTTTTTTGCCTTCCTGGCACCCAATCTTCAAGCATCGGCTCGCTGTGGTTGTCCCAATTTCAATCCCGAGCTCCTGTCCCTCACCGACTTTTCCTACTACGGAAGAGGCTAAGAGGGTCGAAGTGAGGCGTCCCGGGGGGTGAATGCGACGACTTCCTTTGCGAGTCATGCTGCGTCGAGCTCTCCAGCAACTGAAGAAAAGCCCCAGGATTGGTCGCAAGCAGGTTTCAAAGGAGGTGGCGAGACGTGATCGCTTCCCCTGAGGGCTGTCACCAGGGAATTCTGCAGTTGACTGAAGTTGAGTCACCAGGGTTAGGATACCAAGGTTGGCTTAGGCATTGGAATTCGTCGTCAACGACGATGTCAGAGGAGAGAGGGAGAGAGTCCAAAGTACTCGCATCCAATGTCTCAGAGTTGGGCAGCAGGGAAGCTGCAAGTGGGCGGTCCGTGTGGAACGTCAATTCCCCGTCACTTTCCAATAGCATCCGCTACACATAATTGCGAGAGTTCGACCACGCTGCTCTCATTAATATCCTTATGCCTGTGACCGTTTACTTACGAAGACCCTGGCTTTCACAAATAACTCACACCCACGGGCCGAGATATATTGTCCTTTCCTTGATGGCTGACGCGGTTCGAAGTCAACTTGGCCTACAGCAATTGAAACCACCAGTGTGTAAGGTCGTGTACCTTGGTGACAACCTCATTTACTCAAAAAACCAAACACTCATCACAAGATGAGAGTCGAGTCCATGCTGTGGACAGATCGCCAATTAGCCTCTGAACGTCGCAGCCTAGCCATACGACAAGACGTTCTAAGCCCCTCCACCTCAACAGGCTTATGATTCTCGATGAGAACGGAGAGAAGATATGGTCAAACCGGACATCGACGCAATGGTAGAACAATGTGCTCGCGCGCAACAGAGATTGCTGCTGTCGCGGACGCAGTATCAGGCCTCCTGCTGCGCATGAAATGAGCCAAGAATTTCCACGCAGCAAAGATTTCGCAAGATGCCTGTCAGGATGCAGGTTGTGATGGCCAGGCATACTTACAGCCAGAGAAAGCAGTCGCAGCAGCTGCGGGCCAGGGAAACCTCAAAAATGCCTTATGGTCAGCCAGATCAGACCTGAGCCAACAGACAGCAAACACGGGGCCAGTCTGTCCAGTGGGCGTGCGGTGGTTGCAAGATTAATTCGCAATATGCAAATGGGCGGTGAAAGGAGACTTGAAGCGACCAGACGAATAGAACGCTTGCCCAGGCGCAAGGAAAGCCTCTTCAATCGCGACAATGTTATTTGATCTCATATTGGACAGCGGCTGTGTACGTCCACGAGCGCAGGCTGTATGGACAACGATACTCTCGACATCTACTGGAACACGGATGATTCCTCCCTCAGAGCGCGTGGATCTGGGACACCTTCCTGTGGGTTCGTTTGCTGCCCCAGGGTTGGCGGAGAGGCTTGATCCTTCGACGCTCAAAAAGCCCTAGTTTCGAGCGGGTTGGCACTAGAAGGTGGCGACTGGGCCATCTTCCCCGTCCATGATTAGGGGTTTAGTCCATGGTCTCGACTGAAGCAAGGACGAAAGCGACCCAGGAACAAGATCGAGGGAGAAGCAACAAGGTGGAATTGGATAGCATACCCCTTTTCCCACATGATCACTTTGTTGGTATATGGTCCGCATCGAGGGCTGAGTACAAGTACTGGCGAGCAAAGCATCCATATCACTACTTCGTGTTCCACAACAAATCCCTGAAGGCGATGCCAGCATCACAGGGCCCTGTTAGTGCTTAGGCCTTGAACTGTCCCTTCACCGGTTATTAGCGAAAGCTTGGAAACATTCCCTGAAAACTGGGATGGGGTGTTATGGATCCGTGCACACACGAAGCACTTTGCATTCACCCTCGGAAGCATCCATTGTTAACATTATCGGTGCTTGTACTTTCCGCGCCAGGTGACGTCCGGCGTTACCAAGAGAATATGAGCAAGTCAAAGGTGATGCCCTGGCCCGCTCAGCATTATGGCCCAGGCGGGAGGGCAGTGCTCTATTTGGGCACTGATCATCCGAACAGAGACCAATTGTTCTCGTCAAAACGTCCCCAAGTTGCATATTGCAAGGTGCGGATAGCATTTTGCGAGGACCAGCTTCTATGAAAGGTCTACGCCACTCTATGCGCTGTGTAGTGTGTGTAGCAGAGGAACTCCCCAAATCTACCCAGATGGAGGAGCCAAAATCTGCCTCATCGAGGTTGTTCTCAGTTTATAGCGTGAGGGCTCAAGGATCTTGTTTCATTAACGATGTCCGCTTTGCCTTCTTGCCTTATCATAACCTGTGTCCCTGCTGCACACCACCATCAACTCCATCTCGACCAGCATCACCCGCTCACAATGGCAACCAGCCTGACACACTTCCCCTTTACGAGAATTGCCGGGACCATGGCTCCGGATGACAATAGCATCTTGGGTCTCGCTCAGTCAGCCATTCTACGAGGCTTCAGTCTATCTATATCTGTGGCCTTTCTGGCCCTAGTTGTCTTCGTTTCAGCTACAAACATCTTCAGTTGTGCGATTCTCGCCCTGTGCCTGCAAATCTTTGCAGAGAATCGCGAGGGACAGCATCAGTCAATCCTCCAATTGACGGGAGCCAGGAGGATTCAAGTCGTGCTTGAGCGCTATCTATTCGAGTTTCTACTTCGACTCGCTGAGCTAGTTCGAGAAGATGTCAACCCCGAGGAGGGATTTTGGAAACGATCAAAGCCTTCGCCAAAGCAGTTGTATACCCTAGAACAACGCCTACAATTGACGCCTTCCGGACCGCTCAAGGCGCAACGAGGATCTCGTGATCAACGTTACTCGCGTGCACCATCGCACGAATTCAAGCGGGCGAAATGTGGTGAGGAAAATTACCTGTTGGGTCGGAGAGCGGCTCGAGAGGATCATCATGGTCAACCACCACTTGAGCCACAAGACAAACCAAGACCACTGCTCGAACGACGATCCCACCCCTCTGCCCAGGGTTCCAGTAGTCTCATCAGTCAGCCATCTCAGAGGTCTGCTGAAGGAGACCGTCCTCCACGCCCACTGCATCCTAGTCAGCCTTATCACGCTCTGCTGCCCGCCCCGCCCCAAGCGCCACGGGCCCCCTCAATTACAACGCCACCAAAAGGCGATTTTACACAAGCTGCGTCACCCCAAACTGCGGCCCAGCCATCCTCCTCCTCAGCTGTCTATATCTCACCACAAGTCCAAGGGCGTTCGAACCGATTGCCGGCCAATCCCAAGCATCAAGGCAATCCAGTTCAACATCGCCTTCTTGTCGTCGATGCCTCTGAGTACAAGCCGCCTCAGCGAGCCCGGCAGGGTCCCACGTTAAAGGGCACTTTGGCCTCCCTCGACACGACAGCCTTGCCTCAGTTGGACGCCGGGCCAGACGGTATCACTCATTTCGGTGGAGAAGCTCCTAGAAAGAGAGCAAGAGAGAACCCAAGCTCGTCGCGCGCTCAAGGCAACGCTAGTGAGCGGAACACTAATGGGAATGGCGACGCTTCGATCCCCCCTTCGGAAGATGATTCTGGGTCTGCCAATGAGGAGCGGAATCCCAACCAGAACAAGAAGACAGCGTCTGAGAGCAAAGAGACAGGACCACGCTTCCGCTGTCCGAGGTATTGTGCCAATCCTCGGAAGTATGGCGATACAAAGTGTAAACACTGGCGTGGTCGTTCCATTTCGGATGTGACTCGACATGCACTCAAAGATGCAGCGGAAGATGCGGCCAAGAAGAACGAGATAAAGACGTTTATGAGGCTCCCTGCAGAAGAACGCTGGAGACGATACTTGAATATTTTCAGTGACGGGACCGAGACTAACCAAATCAACGACCCATACTGGGCCGATGTCGATGCCGAAGACCCGGTGATTGATTTCCTGAGAAGCATCACGGATCAAATGAGACACAATCTAGATCCTGTGGGGGGGTTGGAAAAAATCCAGCAATACGTCGAACTGTTGATGGCGAAGAAGTTAAGAGATGATGCTATTCGAATCCAATGTCAGGTAGAGAAGACAGACGCAATGAAGCGAGAATATAAGGCGTTACAAGCCTCCCAACGGGAACTCGCTGGCGATTTCGAAGCGCTCCTTGGTCGCAGAACTTCAGAAACAGCACTCAATCCGACAACCCTTGGGGAGAGGCAGAACGACTTGGTTGGGCTCACGCGGCAAAACGGCATGCCAATACAAATACAACGATCACATAGTGGACAAGGCCCAGAAGACGACATAAATAATCTTGATTGCACTGGTCTGATGCAGCTTCAACCAACGACATTCCCCAATAGCGCCATACAAGCGACACGCCAACGAAACTCTTATTCTACCTCACAACAACGTGCTGATGCGGTCATAACGGCCACACATCGCGCCATGGACGGTGCTGGAAACTCTAATATGACCAGTGCCTGGCCATCCGAAGTGGTATACGATCCTTCGCAGCCTGCATTGAACTCTGACAACTTCGGCTCTTTCCTACCGCCATATACAAACCGGTCCATTAGTTCAGCCAGCTCTGCTCAGAACAATTCGCACAGTCTCAGCGTCAATTATGGTGTCACATCGAGCGGAGATAACTCTTCGTTTGACGCACGTTTCGGTTCTCTCGGTCCACAGACCCGGAACGGCAATGAGGGTGGTGGGTATGGTTGGGGGAGTGGCTACCCCATGCGGCAGTAGGGGATGCACTGGAGTATATCTTTTCATTGGAAATGGAAGCTTGTCTAGCGACTTTAGTCCACGTGGACTTGGTTCATATGGCTTGCCACTTATTACGACCGACTATTGTTGTACCTTGGCGATGACATTCTGGACGGTGTTTAAGGTGCTTATAATGATGACGCCGGTAATGATAACGAGATGAATTTACGATGATTTGGCCCGGTGTAGCTAATTCTTCAGCCTCGTCGGGCTTGTTTGAGCTGTTGTGGGCAAGGCTGCGCAAGGCTGAACAGCCCCTGTGGTGCTTTATGTCGCAAACCTAATCGACGACCCGCGTGAATTAAATCGTTAGTATTCCTTCTATCGCCAGTTTAACTCGTACGTAGAGATGGCAGTATGGGTCATCACCTCCATTTTGACACTAAACGGGACCAAAAATGTTACTTGAGCAAGTACCTCGCATCCCTCACCAAGGTTCCACTCTGGGCGCACTCACTAATGCAATCAAGACGCCGCATGTAACAGTGTAACAAAGGCAACCGTCGGCCTGGGCTTCTGGAGTCCGAGGTGTTTTTGTCTCCCATAATTGAAAGGCCCGAGAAGGACGAGGACGAGGACGAGGATCAATTCGAGCAGCGATGATGTCGTCGGTAGTCAATGCTGCGCTTTCAGATACCCTGTCCTCCCTCTCACTCTCGCTCTCGTACGGACGTGTTCTGCTCTCATCGTCGCTCTGTGGTCTGGGGATAGTAAATAATAGGTAGGGAGGTACGGGCCTCCTGGAGGCACCGAGTACACCTCGCCGTCCGCCCTGCATCTTGGATTATATCGATCAGCCCACCGTCTTGTTGCGCTGAAATAACCCGCAGTCCGCTCAGACGGTACATACGCACCCGCTCGTCCCACAGTGATATGTGTCTTGTCTATCGTTCCATGACGAGGTACCCTGTCCAAGGTTCTACCTAGGTACCTAGGGTAAAGCTCCACTGAATGACTGCGATTATTTAACGACATCGTCTTCCCTCCAGCCTCTGTTCACGCCGTCTGAATCTGTCCCCAGCTATTCGGTACACGAAGTCGCAACCACTCCTCTCCTCCCTGCATGTCATGTCCTGCCTGTACGTCACACTGAGTCGTCATCGATCTGTTCGCTCTGGCTGGCCTTTCTGGAAGCTTTCACTTGGCAATCCGATCAGAAGGGCAGTTCGCGCTGGGAAGATCGCGGCGATGTGTGGCGTCGAGGTTCTTCCCGTTTTGGGTG
>WJFF01000132.1:43866-55234 GCA_011800825.1 Fonsecaea pugnacius | reverse complement strand
CTCGATTCCGGCTGCGACGTGTCCTGCACCTGGAACCAGTTGGCCGTCACGGGCTGGCCGATGCCCGCGGCGGCGGCGAACCCGGCCATGTCGAAGCCCAGCCGGGCGTTGGCGTCGGGCGAATCAAAGAAGGACTGGAACGACGACGGGATGCTGAACCCCTCGGGCTGCGGGTACAGCAGCAGCGTGTACCGGTGTGCCTTGTCCCCTGGGGGAGGCGTCGGCGGCGTATACTCGACGGCCGGCGCGGAGGTGAAGTTCTGCGAGTCGCTCCCAAAGTCGAAGAGGACTTCGGACGCGCCGGCCAGGTTGGGCTGGTACCAGTGTAGGAACTGCACGCGTGAGTTGGCGTCGTTTGGAGAAGTGGCGTCCTGGTCGATCATGAAGATCATAAAGTCCCGCGTCCGGGACGAATCTTCCGGTCCGTTGACGGTAGGGAGTTCGAGGACGTCTTTATGACAAGTTAATAAATTTGATCAAAGTCCTGTCGGACAGAGAGGTGCAAGAGGGACAAATATGACAAGTACTGGTACAGAACCCAGAGTGAAGGATAGTTACTTACCATCACGAGATATCATCATACCAGCCGGGTTGACGATGGTGGCAGAACTCTGGAAATCGACCCGCAGATTCTCCGAGACTTGGACAGGAAAATCCGGTGCCGATTGAGCGTTTGCGATCGCCGCCAGGGCAAACAACAGAAAAGAGCGTGAGACATGCATATTAAAGACTGACATGACACAGGGAGCACAAGGCTGTGTGTGATCGAGGGAGCGAGGACACAGGTTGGATAAAAGTAAAAACGGGATAAAGATGGAACAAGACACTCTTTCGTCTCTGGACAGCTGGAGCTTTGGGGCCGTTCATTTATTATGTACTTAACATACTCCTCAACCCTCGAGACTAGGGCGGCTGATGGAGATCTTGTAGGGGGTATGAATAAGGTTGCTTCTCGAGACAAGTCCCGTGTTACAGCTCCGTGATGTAAACATGCAAGGCTCCGTCGCGCTGGCCTTGGCCTCGGCCGCCATTGAGTCGGCTAAGATTAGATCGGTGCCTTTGGACTGATGATAAAAATTGACGATCTCGGCGCGTTGAGGGGGAGGTCGGAATGTGCTTTACTTTGACTTGGCCGGCATGGACGGTCACCTCACTTGAAGAGGTCACAGCGAATATAGGCTCAGGGACCGAATAATAAAGGAGAAAAGGTGGGCATAGCCACTGGCGAGACGCTCAACTGTCGGAGCTTGAACCATTGTGCGTTTCAGAATCAGGGGGCGAGAGAAGCGCGAAACAAAGGGCGAGATTGGCTTTGGTTTCAGCCCCTGAGGCGCTGCCACCTGCTTTACTTGAGGCTGGTGAGGCGCTGCACCGCCACAACCTCACCAAGTCCGCTTTGCAGGGCTAAGGAAGTGATGATCGAAAGAGACGGCTACGGCAGAATGAAAGGGACGAGCCAAAAAAAAAAAAGGTATCAACTCCGAAACATACACCTTGTATATGGCGTGTCTATTCCTTCGCCCCTGGTAGATCGAGCCACAGATAGTATACATAGACGGCTGCCTCATATTCACTCCTGCCCCCAAAACCAAAAGACTGCGGCTTCAGACCACTAAATTCTAGATCATCCTCATCATATGCCTTCTCCCCAATTCCCAGAAAGAGAAGCTTCCCACCTTCACAATCACCACCGCCGTTCTTCTTGGTCAAATCCTGAACCAACTTCCATTCCCTTTGAAATTTCTCCACAAAGTTGGTAAAACTGGTGTCATTCTCCCCGGGCGTCGCAGGACATATCCAGATCGCCACATCATTCACCTTCTGGTTGGCAGCAGGTCCGACGGTGAGATCCACGTCGGCCTGATCCTCTCCCCATAACGGCACACTGTGGGAGACAACGTAGTCCTGCCTGGGATAATCTTGCCTGACTTCTCTGCACATGCCCTTTGCGAGATGGGCATAAAGGTCGTATCGAGCCCAACCTCGCCAATCAGCATGTAACCAGAATGAGGTGATCTTCTCCCAGTTGGAGTCGAGCCAGTTCTGGATCTCGGGGATGACGTCGGGGATAGGATGAGCAGCCATGGTCAACTTATTGGAAAGATCGGGCTTCTGCTTACATGTTGAAATCGGGAACTGGAGGGCATGACGTGTTTGGGGGATTTATAAAGCCAAGACGCTAGGAATTACGAAGGCCTACAGAGATAGTCTCTCAGGTGCTAATATACCGAGTATAGAGCCCCAATCCAGGTACAACACTCTTTCACACCACCACCCACTCACTACCCAGTCAAGCCAGTACTCTTTACAAGTATATGCCAGCGCCAAGATGATCTACATCCGGCTGGCGCAAACCTCGTCAGCGTAGGAATGGTTACGCCCCGTAGGGTCTAGCGTACCTCCAATCGTCCCTACTGGGTAGGTACTTGTATAACAAGGAACCCGGTGCTCGGAGGCATTCGTCGTCTTTGTAACTGCGCCTCGTCCTTTAACGCCGCGGGGCAAAGTCCCCACGCCTGGACTGGAGTGACTGGATACTTGTTCTCGGTAATTACTCGTGGGTACGTACCCATTACCCAATCTGGAGTAACTCGGTACTTAGACACTCAGTCTTAATCGAACGTCGGCTCACCCCAATCCAGTCAGGCACCTGCATTTTCACGCCCTTCTGCCGTGTCTTACCCTGGAATTGAATCAGCCATTGCACTGACGTACTCGTAAGCCCACCAATGAAGGCTGTGGGAACCGACTGCTGCCGATTTAGCCGACAACAGGAACAACGCGCTGTCGAAGCATATGGATTCCGGGTGTTCTAAAGGGATTCAACGGACTCAAGCTTGTCCGGCTCAGGGCAATGTCTTCAGTGATTGACCACCGTCTTTCTGCACATGGAGAAGCACTCGATGTGCTGACCGGGGAAGGATCAGAAGCCTGCGCATTCTTGCATCTCCATTGGAGCTTGAAGGGAATGCGTAACGTGCCATCGGCCACATGATATCTAATCTCGCCTTGCTGCAGGCCACGCACCATCGCTGATCCATGCTTCGCGGAGAAGCGAATTATCCAAAAACTCGAAAGATCAACAGCCTTGCACAGCCCTGACTGCGAACTTAGAGAGGGTTTCCCTTGTAAGATCAATCAAACAGGCCATTCACACATCGTCATCTTTGCTGCTCGTGCGATTTTCGACTATATATATGGGCAGCTTTCGATCAGCTCTCGATGCTGAGACGTGATATAGGTGCTCCCACAACAGTTCGACCCGGAAGATAGCCATGATTTCGACGAAGTTAATACAACTTCTCTACCTTGTGGTAGCAGTGTAAGTCGTGTCACGTTCCGAGTCCGGCTCCAAGCAGAAGCTGACAACGTGCAGGGTGTCGGCGAGGAGACACCCGTCTCTTGGGAAAAGACAGTCGCAGGGAATTGACTACCCGTCAGTATATCCCGGTTTCAATCAAATTCTTGATTATTTCTTGCCGCTTTTCCCACCGGAGGCTACTCAGCTTTGGTCGCGGGTGGCACTTTGGTCCTAACCCATGGGCAGCTCCCACAACTTTACGATGCCGATTGATCACTTTCATAACGAATCTCGATACGAACCTCATACCGATGCTACATTTGAACAGTTGTACTGGCTGGATATTACCAACTATGTTCCTGGGGGCCCAGTCATCATTCTGGCCATGGGCGAGGACTCGCCTACACCTGACTTTGACTTTGGGTGGCTTCAGAAAGGTCTTCTCCACAAGATCGCCAATGCCACGGGAGGAGTTGCGGTCCTCTGGGGTCAAAGGCGAGTGATATGTCTGGTAGGGTAGGTCAATTTCGAGACTGACCTCGAGACAGATACTACAGTGGCGGCAACGTTGTTCCCCGTGACCAACCATATACCACCGAAAATCTTCGCTTCCATAGTAATGAGCAAGCCATGGCCGACCTCGCCTACTTTGCCCAAAGAGTGAGTTTCCCAGGGCTTGAAGATCGGAATCTCACCGCCACTGCAACCCCATGGATTATCATGGGCGGGTCGTACGGTGGGGTGATATCTGCCTTTACCCGTATCCAGTATCCCGACCTCTTTTGGGGCGGGCTATCATCTTCTGGAGTCACTGTCGCCCTCGACAGCAACTGGCAATACTTTGATGTGATACGGCGATATGGGCCTCCGGAATGTGTCAAAAGACAGCAAGAACTGACAAACTTGATGGACAACATCTACGACAGCGGCAATAAGACCGCCTTGTCTGAGCTTTACAGAGGCTTCAACATTTCGGACGCCACAGAATATCCCGATCTCGCATTTTTTATCACCGGTCCAGTGAATGGTTTCGACCAATTGTGGAATTCCCCACCGACAATTTTCGACGGTAAGTGTTGTCTGAATCAATCGCACTCTCCAGTTCTCGGTCGCTATGACTAACTAGTCTCGTGCTCGTCTATAGGCCCGGGCTCGTACTGCGACTTCATTACTTCTCAAACAAATGCGACAGTGGGGAGTGCGGCTCTTCAGACGACGGCACATTCTCTCCTCGCATATGCCAACAAGACTGCCACTCCCAATGTGACAGAGCTCTACTACCCACTCTTAAACCTGTTCTCGTATGTGAGAACTGAGTACAATTTCTGTTCCGGAAAGGTGGTGAGCGAGTGTCTGTCCCTGAACAGTCCCGGGGCATATCGGTGGATCGAATGCACAGAGTCCGGATCGTTTGCCACTGGATACACCCCTGGGAGCCCAGGCCGTCCAACGGCACTACCGCTGGTCTCCCGCACTCAGTCCCTAGAGTACTTTCTTAACCAATGTCACTCCACCTATAACATCACGTACAACCCACAGCTTCAGCGGTACAATAAATATGGCGGCTTCAACATGTCCTATCCGCGCCTGGCCATCTCCACTGGCCAGCTCGATTACTATCGACCACTCACACCGCTGGCGGAGTTCCTCGAGGATGGGAAGCCCAACCCGCGCGCCAAGGACAACGGCACGGACCGTAACCCGCAAATCGTGATCGAGGGCGGGTACCATGAATGGGACTTTCCGGGCCTGTTGCCCAACGAGACGGACTTCCAGATGCCGGCGGCAGTGCTCAGTGCTCAAAACAGAGAGATCGAGGCGGTGAAGCTGTGGCTGCAGGAATGGAATCAGACTCACAAGGTCTGAAAGCGAAAAGGAGATTTGGGTTTCGAGGTCCTCGTTTTCTCATTCTGTGGGAGCCTCGCTGTCTTAGCGGTTCGCCACCTGAATTTGTGTTGTCGGGGTATAGTCAGATACGGTATGATGAAACTATTGGGCTGACCGTGCAAACAGTACCCCTAGTTGAAGTATCAGATGACAGGGTTGAGTTTGGTTTTCAGAAAGTATGTGGCAGCCGCATGTCTGTTGCCTGCGGCTTTGACATCACGAAATAAAACACATTAATCCCTCTATTTTGACTCGAGGACACGCTCTCGTACACTGTGCCTTCTAGACATTCCATTATCGTTCGCGTCCCAGTTACTATCAACGTTGCGAGTTACCGTTTCCTACCAAGGCAGACAGACACCGGCCCCAGTGCTCCTCTTCGAAACATGTGCCCACCGAGTCTGCCAGCGCCATCACCAACACGGCACCTCGTTTTCTCCTTCGACCTCCGGGACCACATGGGCGGCTGGGCCGACCCCGAAAAGAAGGATATCCTACGTAACATCTTTCCCGGATCGACCGGTATTGGCAGCGATGGGTGGTTCTTGTACCTCCAGCTACGCACGCTGCCACCGAAACCCTGGCCACTTTCTATCGCTGGGATTCCCGTCTACCTCTACCAGAAACTGGAGGAGATTTGCAATGGTCCCATACCGTTAGCGCAGCCTGTTTCTAGGAAGAATGGCTCCATCGCCGAAGACCAAAATAGCCGAGGTATGGAGGACTGGGAGCCGCTCTTCCATGTCATCAAAGGCCACTTTCAAGAGCTGGCCATCCCGATAACAGAGGTCATGTACTTTGACAACTCGGTATTCATCGTCTTGAGGCACCGTGATACTGATGTCAACAAATTGCCGTGGCGCGCAGCAAAGATCGGGTGTTTATACTTGTTCGAGGATGAGATGGGAAGACCGTCGCCACCATATGCTCGCCGACCTGCGGGGGTGCCAGATATTGGCCGGCATGATACACTGCAGCCAGGACAGAGAGTGCATCCTCTCACCTACCAGACAGCTCCGGCGTGTTTGTCTCAACAACGGGCGTGCTTGTAAAAGATGGAGCCGGCAACGAGTTCATGACTGCAGCGGCGCCTAGATCCCCTTCTCAGTGTGACACGCAAGAAGTATTCGACGGATTGCCCGTTCACGACCGCGCCATAGGAGAGCTTGTCAAGGCAGCTCCTCACACGGACATCGCTCTCGTCAAGTTTCGGGACACGGAAACATTTTCCAACGTCGCGGTCCAGGACGACAACAACATCCCAGATCCTATCCAGCTGAGAAAATTGGTTTCGGCCAAGAAGTATCGACGTTACAATTCTATGTGCATGAATTCACTTGACTCAGGCTCCGCCGAGGGGATGTTCATATTGACGTCCTTTCAAGCACACCCGTGTGACGACGACTCGTCAGAACAGGACTGGAGCTTTACAACCTGGAGCTACCTGGGCCAGGACTCGACAATTAGTCTTCCCGAAGAGATGCGCGGCGGTGCTATGTGGAACGCGGACGGAGATGTACTGGGCTTTTTCAAATACGCGCCAAAAGAAGGGGTGATGAAAGATTGGTGTGCCGCCACTGCTGCTGACGAGCTCATTAACCAAGGATATGAGCTCGTCGATACACGCGATAGAACATGAGGATACCTTTACGATGCGGGGAGGATATATGACCGCCGTCAGAATAGGAAGCCCAGTTCTACAGGCTGTGAACCTGTATGAGGTGCGAGCGACACGCTAACGCTATCTGACAGGTGTTCACCCGCAAGGCTCTCCAGGTACCATTACAAAACTAACCTCCCGACGGTAAAGAAGGAGCATCTTTTCAATGCTGATCCCTCTCACAACGCGGCTTCTATGAACCTATCATTCAAGCTGGTCCGCCTACCTACATGAGTGAAGTTAACCGATCACAACAGCCCCGAGCCAGAAGTTGGCTGCAGGTCTGGTCTGAAATGAGCATGTTTCTCAAGACCACGGACTCGAGCTAGTAAGGCATGGTAGCGCAGATAAGGGGGTAATCTTGCTCACTCGGTAGATTTGAGCAGCAAAGCACAATTCCGTCAAAATGTCCCACATACGAAATGGCCCTTTTATCCGGGGCGAGGCTGACCTCCGTACGCGGTACAGAGGTCGCTGTGTATGTTCTATCTACAAAAAAACCATCCATCTTGAACTTTTTATTGCCTATCTTCCCTCTTGCCCGCCCAAAGCCAAATCAAATCGCCAGAACACCGAGCGAATGTGCCAAAGATGATTGAACACGCCCTCGCAATCTTTGTCTGTTATTGTGCACTCGTCGCCACCACCACCGCTCAGCAGACGAAGAAGAGTATCCTCGAGACGGTCAAGAGCACTCCCGAGCTATCCAGCTTGGCAGCCCGTCTCGACGACTTCCCGTCCTTTGCGTCGCTACTTGAGAGAGACGAGATAACGCTGCTCGCGCCAGATAATACCGCGTTGAGCGAGACCGAGGAGAACATCACGGAAGCGTTCTGGCGGTACCACGTCCTCGACGGGGCATTTTCCACATTCCCCACAAATTGGACGCGATACGTTCCCAGCATGCTACAGGTCGGAGGGACCAATAACTTCGTGGTCGCGCAGACCTCTCTGCTCAGCGGCACCACGACCTTCTGGTCCGGTGCGCAGAGGACGTCGTACACAAAGGGAAATGTGACGAGCTGCAGCAACGGGGCGATCCACGTCGTCCAGCGCGCGCTGGAACTTCCCCGGAACTTCAGTTCTTCGTATGCGCAGAGCGTCATGATCAAGCGGCCATCTCCCTTTTCTACCACCACCAGTGGTGGTGTGGACGTCAACGTCGTCAAGAACGGATCGACCGAGACCGAGACCGAGTCGCTCGACTCCCTCTCCGGCGTCACCATCTTCCTACCCATCAGCCACGCGTTCCAGGACATCGGCTCCGTCGCGAGTACCTGGACCCTGGAGGAGTTGCGGCGGATCATGGCCTATCACGTCGTCGACGAGGTTCTGACTCCCAACGCGGCGGGCAATCTCCCGCGTGGAGAGTTCTCGACGCTCGAGACCTCAAAAAAAGTGGTAATCTCTGACTTTGGAGGGGTCCAGTACATCAACAGCGCAAGGATCGTGGGCAAGTATAACTGGGTGTTTGAGGGGGGGACAATATACACTATTTTCGGGCAAGTTTAAGGGAGATGTTGATACTATCTGCCATTTCTCTCTTCCTCTCCGGCCGGTCTACGATAACAATAAACTAATACATACCTCAGCGTGCTGAACCCAGACAACACCACCGTGGCCCCCAACGCCAGCGACTCGGGCATTGCATTCGCGGGCGCCTCCTTCACCACCGACGTGTCTTTCCCAACAACATCTTCATCTTCCACAATCTCATCCTCATCGTCGTCTGGCGGTCTCGCGATCGGAGCCAAAGCCGCCATCGGCGTCGGGGCTGCTGTATTCGCCATCATCGCAACGCTGCTGGGATTCTGGATTTTCCACCGCTGGTGCTCAAGAAAGCGCGCTTCCACGAAATACGAGAACGGCGGGGGATACCAGCTCTCCGACATGAGCATGTCCCAGAAGAACCTGACGTCTCACCCGGGAACCATGGGGCGAGGGACTTGATGGTCGCGCCCGCTGAAGATCTCTGATGTGTTTCGCGGGGCTGGAAGGCAGTAATTTCATCAGTGCTGCCAAGGTCAAAGAGTGCCGTTTCCCATCAATGGAGTGTGTGTACATCAGTGAAGATGACTAGACGTGGACTGGCCTTACAAACCTAGCGCAATGGTCGTAGAACCAGGTGTGAGCATGTTTCCAAGAGCCACAAATGGACCATTCAGGTTGCATATTTCCTATTTTGTCCAAAGGTTGCGGGTCGCAGAGCCCGAATTTGGGATAGGCCGGTCGACGACCCCACACGGCAGCAGAGAGAAAATGTGCTCTCTCATCTCTCAACTTTGCGCCTGAGGGTTGATCTCCCAGGGACCTGGGCTGCAGACTCCGAATAGGGGTAGACTGGGAGATGGTGCGCCATTCATTCTTTCACTTACGCCCGTCTCCAGCGATCGTGGCTACGCGCGGAAATTTCGTACATCCAGACTCAGTGAATGAGCATCCCAGTGAGTCGGCTAACGTGGCCAAAGGATATAAAATCAAAGTCGCACGGCGGAATCAGGGGTATGGAGAAGCTGAAAGAGTGATTGTTGCAGGGTCAGAGGCTCGGAACTGGACAGTCATGGACAAGCACTCGTTCCTCTAACAGCGTCGCTCATACCTTATGGTCTGTTCGTTCGAATTGGGGTAGTGGACCTCCTTCTTCTGCTGAACCAGTCCTGGAAGAATCGGGGCCGTGTCCAATGTCGTAATACAAATCCTTCAATTATTGCGGAGTTTGTCCGTTAGTCGTAGGTGGCCAGACCGTATCTCGTAGCATGTTTCCAGGGGAAACGTGATGGTATATTGATATTAACACCATAGTCTCAACGAGAAAGGGGTCGGGATATGACTCGATCATCTGTGGCTAGTCATCATATTAGCAGAAGCTAGTTGTTGACAACCTTCAGACCATTAAACCTCTCTTTAGGGGCTTGAAGTCCAGAAGAGGAAATATGGGAGCGACCAACAGTGGGCACTGCTTTAGAGGGGGGTAGTAATGACTCGATATCATTGAGAATCCCTCTGAGCTTGCTCAGGATTACTCGCCGCTCGGAGGCTAAAGGCTCGGCTGAAGAGATTTAGGTGTTTGTATCCCAACATACTGTATGAGGAGGCAAGTACGCGTTGCCATTTTCCTCAAATGGCATACGCCAATGGTATCGGAGTAGTAAAATTCTGATTAACAAAGATGGTATTGAGGCCTTCCTTGATACTATCTCTCGTCTGTGAGACATATTTGGCTATGTGATGGGCCTCCGGTCCCAATAGCCTTCGTTGATCATTCTACGAAGGTACAGGACGCGATCGCAAGTAAGAGAGAAGAGTCGCAATTGCACGGTAGGAAAGGGGCTTCCCACATTGTCTGCGGTAAAGGCACCAAATTATACCCGCATGCTTTGCTGAAATACTTAAGAAATGTTCCTAATATGCCTCGCAATTGTTGACCAGAATAGTGTGTTGAAATGTGAAGTCTGTCAGAAAATGTCCAAGGACGAGTAAGTGAAGGTGCCTGCCACGTGCCTGCCAAGCCATGTAGTGACTGTCGAGTTCCGTGCGACAATGACGATCATTGGACATGACATGCCTGGATGGCTCCATGAGATTCGAAAGTTTCGGGTCTCATTGTTGACAAGGCACCAAGATACCACGATACCTAGATACCCATCGTACTTTGTCCACTTATTCATTTCTCCTAAATTCTGCTCTCTAAATCTAGCAAAATGGTATGTCTCGCTGCTTCTCCTGTTCGGTGACAGGCTGCTAACATGTCTCAGTCTCTCTCCGACTCTAAGAAGCGTCTGGCGCTATCAATAATAGACTTCCTCTCCGCCTCCCTCAAAGATGGCACTCTTACGGCCGACGATGCCGACAATATTGAGATTGCCAGCAACTGCATCGCAGAAGCCTTCAAGGTCGATCCCTCCGACAAGGCTGCCGTCTCCGAAGCCGTCGGTTCTCAGTCCTTGCTCAACATCTTCTCGGTCTATGAGAAACTGCAAGGAAAAGCTCCCCCCACTGAAACTCAAGCCCCTCCTCCGCAGCCAGCAACCTCGCAGGCGATAAACCCCGAGGCAGAGAAGCTCAAGAGTGCGGGAAACGCGGCTATGCAACAGAAAGACTACAAGACTGCCATTGAAAAGTACACCCAGGCCATCTCCTACGCTCCTACGAACCCTATCTACCTCTCCAATCGTGCCGCCGCCTATTCTGCAAGTGGCGATCATGCTTCCGCAGTAAAGGACGCCGAACTCGCCGTGGCTGCAGATCCCAAATACACAAAGGCTTGGTCAAGATTAGGACTGGCGAGATTCGCCATGGGCGATGCCAAAGGAAGTGTTGAGGCCTACCAGCAGGGCATCGATTTTGAAGGAAATGGAGGCAGTGAAGCCATGAGGAAAGGCTTGGAGACTGCAAAGAAAGAACTAACTCGTATGGAAGCAGAGGAACAGAAGATCCCTGAAGATGAGGTTGACGATGCTGCGGGCGACACGCGTGGTGGAGGCGGAATGCCGGATCTCGCCAGCCTGGCGGGAATGTTC
>WJFF01000132.1:13640-25823 GCA_011800825.1 Fonsecaea pugnacius | reverse complement strand
ACAGGGGAAAAAAACATGATGGGGACCCTAAGGCTCTGCGGAGCACGGCGGAGAAGGAAGCCCAAGAGTTTTCCCTCTCCGCAAATCGTCATCGTCGTCCTCCTCCTCCACGATGTCACCATGTCCAAGGCAAAGGCTCGAAAATTTTGGACAAAGGATTGCGAACCACTTCCCACGCCGATATCTCTCACACAAGGAAGATCAGCCCCAGCAGTGCCGAGACGGATAGCTCAAGAGAGTGTGGGTGTCGCGAGCAGACGGGAAGACCAGGAAATAAACAAGGAATCTTATCACTTACACTCCATACTAGTTTACATGTATGTATCTCCGTACGACACAGGACTCTGTACCACACTGGGGCAGATACGAGTATGTGAGCGAGGAAAAGGGACGCTTTGTGCTCAAGGAAAAATTCTTGTTTGAGACTCATTGGCTTTGACTTTCCTTTTGTGCCTTTTGCTTTTCCGCCCGTTCCCACGATTTTCTTGCGCACGTCTCCTCTCCTCTGCTCTAATGTGCAACATGGCGTCAACGTCAGCTCCAGCTGTTGCAAGCCAGATTGCTCGTCGGGGAGATAAGGTCTCATCAATCATGCATGCGCTTCGTCTCTTCAAATCGGTGCCGATCATTGGGTCTCTTTCTTCTTGATCACATCACAAAACCACTCACACAGTCTCACGCGACATATCCTCTCGTCCTGCGCCATGGGCTCACTTCTTCTTCGCACGAATTTAAACGCTGAGCCAATCCAAAAACTCCGGTGTAAAATAACTGACCACAATTCCAGCTCCGGCTCGTAAGATCCCTTCAGTACTCTCGAAAGCCATGGTCTTCAGATCAAATACGCCCGCTTTGGCCCCAGCGTGGATCATGGCATACTCTCCACTGACCTGATAAGCAGCTATGGGCATATCCTTTGCAATTTCCTTGGCATCCGAGATAATGTCTAGGAAGGACGAAGCGGGTTTCACCATGATGATATCTGCACCCTCTTGAATATCTCGTGTGATGGCTCGACGAGCAAGACCTCGGCCACCGGGAGGAAGCTGATAGCATTTCCGATCGCCAAAGCTCGGGCACGATCCTGCCGCATCCCTGAATGGCCCGTACAAGCAACCGGAGAATTTGGCCGCATAACTCATCAGGGTGACTTGATGTGACAGTCCAGCCTCGATAAGCTTCAGTTTGATGGCGCGAATGCGACCGTCGTTCATGTCGGAAGGCGCCACACAATGAGCGCCAGCATGAGCATACGCCATCGCAACGTCAGAGATGCGCTCAACGCTCATAGCGTTGTTTAAGGAGCCGTCATCGCGGAGAATTCCACAGTGGCCATGCGAGGTGTACTCGCAGAGACAAACGTCTGCGACCACATATAATTGAGGAAAGTGTCGACGAATGAGCTGAATGCCTTTTATGACAGGACCTTCCGGATCGTCGGCTGCTGTGCCTAGAGCATCTTTTGCATCGGGGGCGAGGGGGACGCCAAAGAGAATGACGGAGCGTAGACCCTTTTGAACAAGAGGTGCGAGAAAAGGGATAAGTTTATTGAGGCCGAGGCGCTTTTGATTTGGAAGGGAAGGGACATCAGTCATTTCGTCAGGGTTGTCGGTAATGAAGAGTGGATAGATGAGCATTGACTAGGCTATTGTGTTAGACAGAAGACCCCGCTGATAACTAGACCGGTAAATGCGAACCTTGGTTAGTTGTCTCTCTGCTTGCCACGATCTGGCAAGTGGATGACTGTAGCCAGCGTGCAGTTGACTGGAGATATCGCCTGCGATGCTCACGCTGGTGGCGGCGGTAGATGTGTATGAGCGAGCCTGTGATGGTCGAGAGATGGTAGACTGGGTGTCATTGTTGCTGACATTGCTGGCACTTGTCCGCGGATTGGTCTGTGACTGCGAGTCGCGGAAGGCAATGTCTTGAACGAGGGAAGAGAACGACATTGCGAGGTGAGGGCGCAGATATGGTGGTAGAATTCGATCAGCGATGCGATTGACCAGTTCTAGCGACACAAAATTGAGAAGGCCACACCACGATACAGTTTGTCGAGGCAAAGTGGTCAAAACAAAGCAGATAACGTCGTCTACAAGAGAGACGAGAGGAGCAAGTCGGTCAGCTAGAATAACGAAAAAAATGGGTGCAAGCGGGTTCGCCGACTAGGTGCCGACAGACTTTGTGGAGAAGGGGCTGACAATCGGGCAATCGCCACGAACATCATTCGCCCAACCCCTCCAAGTCAAGTCGGAATTTGGCCCGGCACCAAGGCCACGAGTTTCAGAAACATTTTCATCTTGAATTGGGTATTGTATTCCAAGTTTAACAAAGACATTCCTCACGGCCCCCTACATGGAATATGGAAGCCTTTATATCTGTGGTACATGGCAGTCTAAAGATGCCGCCGACCGAAACGCCGTCGCCATGCCCTGAAACTCATTGTACTTGTATGCACTTCTACAATTGAATCTCATTATTTAGCAATCGAACCTCTTCGCCGGGCTTGAAGGCAGGTAGTCCGATATACGGGCAGCCGTCGCATCGGAAAGCATCTGACAGGCATCAGCGTATTAGAGAAAAAAACAGAGTCAAGAACAACGAGTGGTAGCTCACCTCCAAGGCTGCAGTTGCCACAGCTTCCAACTTTGCCCTGCACAGTAAAATCCACCTCAGCGAGATCGTCAGCTTGTAACTTCATCGTGCTCAACGCTTTGTCGGCATTCTCTCGTCTAGCTCGATCTTCAGCTTCCAGTTTCTGTGCTAGCCCGCAAGTACAATCCTTGCATGCTCGACGTCGCTTCGCTTTGGGTTGGCATTCAGTGGCTTGGATTTGTTAGCTGCATGATCACCCCTGAAAAACACCATCCACTCACGAATCTTAATAGGCCTCTTCAAGTCCTCGTCATCCAGCAAGGTATCTTCATCAATCAATTCGTCGTCTGAATCATCCGCGCCGTCGTCAAATCCTACACCCGCGGGTATAATAGCATCGTCCGTGCTCTTCCGTTTGCCATTGACCGGCAGTGACACAGACTCGCCATTCCTTGCGCTGGTGGGACCACCAGCGGCTTGTGATGTCTTCTTTCTCCCAAATTTCAAAGGGACCGAGTCCTGTGCCCCGTAGTTTGGCTTCACGAACCCCACTCCTGGCTGAAAAGATAGTCCCGCGAGGATTGTCTCGGTCTTCTCTGGACCATCCACTGCCCCAAAAGACCCGTCCTGACTGCGCAAATGTCCACCACTCTTCAAAGCTTTGACCAGCAAAGCCAGCATATCCCGACTGATCAGATTTTGACTTTCACGACGTGAACCATCCGCATCGGAGAGGATCGTGATGACATCATACGTAGACTGAGGGAGCGAAACCAGGCCGAGAGACAGCCTGTCCAACATCTGCAAGTCGGTGTGGGCACGGTCGTGCATTTCCAATAGGCCATTCAGTATTTCTTGATGTGACGAGAGCGACGGTGGCGAAAGGAGGAGTGTGCGGTTCGATGACTGCGGGGCCTTGAACGCGGGCATGACGAAATCGTCAGAGGTGTCCATGAGAACCGAGGGCGACATTTTGACAGTAAGATGGACGACAATCGGGAAGTTAGGGACCTAGGAGGCTGTGGCAGTAGAGGATAAAATGAGTACTTGGGAAAGGAATGAATGATAAAAGGCCAGGATTAGAAATCGAGACTTGCCCTGGCGCTAGAGGGGTAGTTGTGACGCTAAGGGCCCTGCAGCGGCCTGATACAACAGGTGGGTGCTAGTACACAAGGTATAGTTCCGCGGGTGTTGTTTCCTACCAAATCTATCCCTACCCACGTGGGAGGTTCTGTGAAGCTCGGTACCTGAACGCCTGAGGCAAGTGAAGCTGCGAAACCCTTTTTGCATCTGGGAAATGATAATTATCTGATACAAGATCCAGTGCTGCAGCTAGGAGCCTATGGCCACCCCTCTCACGTGATTTCAAGGTGCCGGAAAACTCCGCCCTCACACCACTTGAGCAGGAGACAAGTTCGGTATCTGGTAGTGCCTGGGTACCAAGGTGCCTAGCTATGTGCTCAATAATACAAGTACTTAACAAGTGTGTGAGATTTTGTCTCAGGGGCCAATCCACTTCCCCAATGCCTTGACGTCTGACTGAAACACAATGTGGAAATGTTGATCGCCACAAAGGGCCCATTTTGCGATATTTTGTGGCTTCTATCACTTGACCTGTAGGCTCCAATATTCTTTCGTAGTTGGTCACGCATGTAGGTGCAAGTCTCCACTTCACATCGACGCTCGTGGCACCGGTCATCACTTTAGCAAATTCCTGAATTCTTGCTCGTTGTATTCTGCTGGAAATTCCCTCAGGAGGTTGTCGGGGGAATTTCTATTCAGCCTTATGTGTTTCTTATGGACAAATGGGCATCCAAAATAAAAAGCCATGAACACCTCCCTACTGTAGGTACCAAGTGGATGCTTAAGTGGAGGCGAGCAAAGGCCCAAACCCCGCGCTTAAAGAGCCCATTGGGAAAGGTGAAGGATGTGGAATCCGGGGAAGGCGTCCTGACGATTGGAGCGAGGGGAAAGAAGGCGCCAGAACAGGCAGGGAGGTCATGCGAGCAGCTGGCCTCTCTGCGTCTTTCTTTGCCAGCAGCTCCCCAATCACAACACTCTCACCATCTAGAGCTTTCTAAGGTTCCACCCTGGTCCGGCTTGCGTCTTCCCTGACTTACTGATTGCTCTCCCAAACCAAAGGTACCTTTCTGCTTAGAAGTCAATCGTAACCTCTTTTACCTTCTTCCTTCTCTCACTTTCAGCTTCACCCACTCTTCAACTCGTATTGCTATCTGCTCCCAAAAGTAAGCGAAGTGCACTGTGTGGTGAGTTCAAAGTGCTACCCCCTCCCCAATCATCAATGATCAACAGGCAAGGGGTGGTCCGAGCTTCTCTCTCTCTTTGACCTCACTTGCAGGGTCGCGTGTCGTCCTTATCCCTGTTGTCCAATCCTCAATTCCGACTTCATATAACTGACTCTTGTTCTCACAATTAGTCCCAATTCATCACCACAACCCTCCGTCTATCACTTCGACCTTCTCAACCAACTCTATCCCATCCGTCCTCGCCCTCCACTCCATCAGTAGGTCATCCCAGCTCTTCCGCCCGCAGTTACTCTCACTAACCTTTGACTGAAGTGACTCGAACCAACAAAGGAAATGACCGCAACCACAGTGCCATTGCTGATGGTTCTGCCCTCCATGAAGAACGCCTTCCTCGCTACTTCGCTAAACATGGTCATGTTGACGCCGATCCGAAGGGTGTGAAGAAGCAAGGTGGCGGCAAGGGCAATTGGTATGACTACCCTTCAACCGACTGTCAACTGCGCTCCGAGACACTGACATGTTGACAGGGGTCGTGAAGGCGATGAAGTCCACGACTACGACTACAAGTTCACCAATTCTCGCCGTCGTTCCAACTCCAGCACCCAAGTCCTCGGGGATTTCAAGACTAAGTTCGAAACCGTCGACGCCGAGCCCGTCTTTGAGGAGGTGTTGCATGGTCCTACCGACGAAGATATCGAAAAGGCCTCCACTCTGTCCAAGGAAGAGAGCACCGACTCCAGCACTTTGGGAGGGAGCTATGATGATGAAGACAAGAAATTGTAATACTACAAACCCGACGATACTCATTCGAGAAGACGACGATCCGACTGTCATTCTCGATATATGGCGCTTGAGGAAGGTGCTTTGAACGAATGTATACTGTGCTACCATGCAGCAGGCACTTGCTTCTGCAAGTAAACTGATTGAAGTGAATGAATGGCCTGGGAACAGGGTGGAGAGAAATGATTCAAGCACACATGTATTAGCTTAGCAGGAATCCAAACCCGTCACCGGGAATTGTGACAACAGATCATACTGGCAGTTTCTTCAATCGTTCTGCTAACACTTTTCGAGCTGAGGATCGGATATCGTCGTCACCTTCATCCTGGCGTAGATGCTTTACTTCCCGTGACATCCAGGCTCATAGAACGTGTTTCTAAAATCGAAGCTCTCTAGTCCTTGACGGTGCACAATATGCTGTTCAAGTGTCTCCAGCAGCCACGAATATATTTTGCACAATTGACACTCGGGCGATCAAAGGATGCCTCCATGTTCCCAAGTTGATGTCGACCAACCTGAATCACTGTTCGGCGTCCGGACACCGGCTGCTTAATTCGAGGCCTAGATCGGATCTCGAGGTAATCCTCATAGTTTCCTCCTTCTATTTGTACAAGATCAACACGTCCAGACTTGGGCGGTGTGTGGCGTGGATTATCGGAACACGTCAAAGGATAGATCCTACATATTCGCGCCACATAAAATGCAACAGAGCACTCCAAGTATTGCAGCTTTCTGACCTTTCACACTGGATTTCGTCTGGTGCTGCATAGGTTCTTGGGAAGCAGAACTAGGTAGACTGTTATTGTTAGCTATCCCCATGAGACCGACAGGTGTGATGGTCGCTCGGACACAGAAGGGTTTCTCGACTGTAGATTGAAGGCATAGTAGAAAGCAGGAGCAACATCATTCCTTGTACTCGGTACAAGAACAAAGACGTGTTTCCCTTAAAGCGGCAGATAAACCCAGCGTGGCTCTCCGAGAGGTGGACGTGAAGAATACTTCCGAAAGAGGATTGAATGGGGCGCCGGTTTTACATTTTCTTGGCGAAAACGAACGCGAAAGGGAGCCTCCCGGGGTTTAGCACGGCAATAACATTACAATAATTCCAAAGCCGTCATCAACACAAACGGCTCTGCCGTTCTAATTCTGCCTGGTTTCCTTCACTCGGGCCTGCCTCTTGTCCGCTGTGCAGGATGTTCTCCGCAGATACCTCGCGGACTCAGTCGCTGCGTCCCAAACGAACACGTCAGGCAGCAGGCCCCGAAGACTCTCTCAAGTTACCTCAAGCGAAGCGGAAACGATCTGCCCTGCGACGAGACACCTTTGAACCCTTGGCCGAATCAAAGATTGGTGATCTGGGAGGGAAGGATGCGGCTGAGGTTAAGAGCAATGGACATGCAGTTATAGTGGCGCCGACAAAAGAATTGACTTTGCGAGGAGCCAAAAAAGCAGAAAAGCGCGCCGACCGAGCTATCAACACTAATGCTGGGGTGACTTTATCTAACAATGACTTCTACACCGTTGCCCAGCTTCCTGCACTCCCAGACCAGATTAGAAATCGACCGAACATCCAATATTCTTGTGTGATTTCTCCCGAATACGGTTACGCTTTGGCATTGACGCATACCGACGCTATAATTTGGCCCTACAACTCAACCGCATCAACACCGCCGTCTAGGGATGTCATCACCTTCAAGCTGCCCTTCCCTCCAGCCTCCGTTGGTGACCCTCTACCACATGCAACATTCACGGCAAGATCTGCGAGCGGAGAACCCGGCATCGTCGCAGTGTCTGCAAAATGGGGCAAAATCGTGTACTGGGAGACCCTGTCCAACGCTTCCTCTGTGATACCTGGTCAAGCTTCAAGCGTCCAGGGATCGATACCAGGGATGATGAGTGGCGAAGTCGTTGAAGAGTTGGTCAATGCAGAGCCTTCAGGATTTATCCTTTCACTCCGTCATGGTCGTGTGGCGCACTTGACAATACGCGATCAGATGGGGCGACCTGGAATTGGCGTCCAGTTCCTTCGCAAATACACAAACGCGTCGGGAGGCATATTTGGAAGCATCAGAAATGTTTTTGGTTCCGATCGACGGAAAGGGATACCGATAATCAAAGCTGGAGGTTCAAGAAAAGGACAACGCGATGTCGTCATTGCGACTGAGGATGCTGAGTTGGAATTCTGGAATACGAATCTGGCTGTCGGCAACTCCCTCGAGAACTCATTCAACTTCAAGGACGAAATTCTGGATGTCTTACAATCAGCGCAGCCGGATGTGACGCGCTTCAAAGTCCTGGACGTGGAGCTCTCGATAGGACCGAGCAGTGCCCTTAGCCGACGAGACAGCCATGGTGCCCCAATGATAGTCCTAGTCTCCAGCTCAACGGAACAGGAAACCAGGTATCATATTATCGAGATGATCGTCGACCAAGGAGCGAAAGTCAAAGTGGTGCACCCGATTAATTGCTTTTCTTCTTCATCGACAGAATCGGGCCTCTGGAGACCACGACTATCTGTTTCAAAATCTCAGCCCGTGGCATTCGTTATATTTGAGACTGCCATCGTCCTGTTCTCCCTGGCCAGAATACGGGAATCCCCATCCTCTCAATTGCTCATGGAACGGGAGGCACTGCCTGAACCCTTTCAAGATTGCGTTCGATTCCAAGAGTCCACTATCTACGAGGTTCTTGGCTTCGCGCTTGAAGCTTCGGAGAAACATTCATCTCTTGTGTTTGGGGTGCGAGGTTTTGGCATGGTGAAACTAACTTCCCATCTTCGCGATGATGAGGAAGTTGATGTGGATGAGGCCGAAGAACGAGACCGAATCACGGCGAAGAGCAAAATAGAACAAGCAGTCTTCTTTGGCACCATCAAACAAAACCCATTGGACCTCAAGCATGTCAACCAGACATTTCCACCGGAGGAGATCGAAGCAGCCGCTCTGGAGATTAGCTCGGAGATCTTGTCTTCCTCATCCAAGCATCTTCCCAAGTCAGCACCCTCAATTGACATGCAAATGCGACTTCGCGCCAAAGCCCTCGACGATCTGGCCGAACATGTTATAAACTACTATCCTTCCGCGGTATCTCGCTTGACGCGTTTTGGATTACTATTAAACGCAGAAAAGCTGGCCGCTGCCCACGCAGTGTGGAAGGTCCAGGAAGAGATTCAACGAAAATACCCACAACCCGACCGCGAGATGTCATACTTGGATTTCACCCTTCGAGCCTTGCATGAGTCTCGGCAAAAATACCCCGACCCTGAAAAAGGGGAGAAGGATCGGGTCAGACATTGGCTTGTGAACAGTGTTAAGAACGTCGGCCATCTTATGTCTGAGTTAGTCAGCTGCATCCCGGAACTTGAACCGATGGATGTAACAGATCCCAGAGTGGTTGCCGATTACTTGAAAGAAGCTGTTGATCTCTGGATTGCAGCATACTCCGCCGCCTTCAAATTTCGTGAAGACAATGCGCCTCTTTACGGACTCGGAGATGAGGTCTTCGAGAGTGGCGTACTTGTGTCTGGCTTTCCCATCGAGATTCCTCATCCTTGGACGTCAAGTCCGGAGCCATTGCGATTCGGACAGGGTCTCATATACGACATCTGCAAGTTTTTGAACGAATGGTGGGAGTTCGCTCATGGGAGAAATAAAAAGAAGAAAATGCCAACGGATCTAGACGGAAAGCCTCACGAAGCACCGAGTCGAATGGCCCTTCAAGAATTGGCCAGTCGTCTACCGACCGAACTCGAGTTATTTTCCCGACTAGTGCGCGAGGAGGTCATTCAGGCGAAATGCCATCTAAAGGCTAACGAAACCGATCCCGACGTATTGAAGGATGAACTCAGTAATCTCGAGCGTGAGGAGCAAGAAAGACTGGGTCAGGCCCTGCAAGCTATCGCATTGTTCAACATGCCCGGAGCGATTCAGCTGGCGGAGAAGTTGAAATATTACGCAGATCTTGTAACCCTCCACTACGACTACTATAAGCAACTGGTGGCTGAAGCTCAAGCTGACCCAAACCTCGCCGAAGATAATCAACGCAAGCTCGAGGAGATGCAGGAGAGAGCCGAGTCCTACTATGGTAAATTTGGCAAGGGATGGGCCTTCGCCGCTTTCAGTCAGATGCTCATTGACGGCGAGTGCGGAAGCCTTCTAGGCAAGGGCCAGGAGGACGGAGAGAAGGAAAAGTTCCTCACCTGGTTCTTCAAGATAGCTCCAAAGGCTCATCAACATCTCGGCAAGCTCAGCTGGATCCACGATGTTATCTCGTGCGATGATTTCGACCGTGCTGCAAGGACACTTCAGGAGGTAGCTGGGGAGGAGACCAGCAATGTGTGGAACAAGAAGACTGAATTGGCACTTGGCAAGCTAGCTACCCTGGCTGCGGACGAAGGTAGCGGCAAGCACAGGGATGTGAAAGCATATGATGATGCCCTTTCGATGATCGCCGTTCAGGAGCAGGTTTACCGCCACGTCATAGGATTGGTCGGTGCGGCTCTCGATGAGAAAGCCGCGAGCGATCTGGCTGGGGAAATTTTTGCCTGTCGAGTCGTGGCAAAGACACCCGCTCTGAAAAGAGAGCTGAAGCAGCTCTTAAAGTCCCTGATGCGCCAGACACCATTGACCGCGGAAGAATTGGTCAACCTGCTGACTTTGATGGACGCGAAAGACTGGACTGGACCTCCTGAAGAGGATCCTGAAGTCAACGGTCAGGAGTTTATTCTCGCTTTGAAAATTGTGGATGAATCTCACCTTCCGGTTCCGAAACGAGAGGATCTCCGCGCGCTTGTCTGGAGAAGAGCGATGATTCGCGACGAGTGGCTTGCTTTGAACGAGACCGGTGGGAAAGATGACCAGCGAGTGGAGGAAGAGATGCATCAATCCTGTCTGTTCCGCATTCTACAGTATGTTTTCCTGCAGGAACAGACTGAGGGGACTCCGGTTCGTTTATTTTCACCCAGCGACCTTCTGCGTCATGACGCATTCCCAGTCAGTCTCCAAGATAGGCTGGCTGAAAGTGAAGTGGAAGGCCTTCGAAAGGACATGGAAAAGGAACAGGCAAAGCTGAGGAGTTTCATAGAAAAGGGACGACTGGAGGATCATTATGGTGGGCTGGTCACTTCTGCACAAAGGAGTGTGAGGGACGCCGTTGACCAACAGGGCGAGCAACTAGCTGAGCAGGTCCTCTGAGGAAAGAAGAGGGTTGTCATGTCTGGTCATCGCGCAAGGTCTGGGAAAGACACTTGCTGTGTTTCTTTTGTAACACCAATGTTTCGAGTCCCATCAGCCGCCGCTACAAGGAGCGGGATAGGGGAATCGGGGTGGAGAGAATTTGCTATGATCACAGCCCCAAGTGACAAAGATTTGGTGCAAGTTCAGTTAGGATTCGGGGCGTGCTTGAATCTCACACGGCCTCATTGCTTCGTCTTTGTTATTTGTGCCTGCCTTGCGGGTTGACTTTGTTCTCTCATCATTATTGCAGTTGGCTATGATACTGTAGACGATGGGAAATTTGGAAAAGCACCACGTTCACAACCTATAGGCGGATAGCCATGGAAAGAAAGATGGTCAAGCCAGAGTCCGAGTCACGCCGAAACAGATCGTTAGTGCTCGCTGTCTATCCCACGAAAGCCATGATTGAAAGGGGCAGACCCGACATTGCGGACAGGGTATATCTTATTGTTGAAGAGAGGGTCACTGGATCTGTATTGCGTGCTGGATGTCGATATCACCGGTATGGCTGGGCGTATAGTCTGCAGATATGACATTGATCCAAGCGGCCAATCTCCTTCCAGCCTTCTGGACCATCTCGTTGATGACGGGGATGGCACCCTCGTAGTAGTCGCCGCCTAGGTCCTGATCGTGGACGTCATGAGCCAACACGTAGGAGCAGACATAGCCATTTGCCTCGCCGGCCCAGGACAGCGCACAATCTGCCGCATCGTACAGGCACTCTCCATCTAGTGGGCTCCTCCCATTTCCGTCATCCGCGCCAGAGAGTCTCTGCGCCCACAACCACGCAGCGGTGAACTCGTCGTCGTGGCCCATGCCGGCATATTTGTTGGGGATGAGCGTGTCCCAGACACTGTGCAGGTTTGTGCGTCGCCGGTCAAAGGCCACCTCGTATTCGTTGCCCCCGCGGTCCTCGGCCTCGGTGTGCAGCGGCTGGTGCACGTCGCCGAAGAAGTGCATCATGAAGCGCAGGCTCTGGCCGCGGAGATAGTGCGGCAGCGACGGGTCGGCGACGCGGCCCGTGTGGTTGGCGATGGCGCTGACCACGCACCCGGCCTCGACGGCGCAGTCCCGCGTCATGTTGATCCCGCACCGCTGCGGCGGCGAGTCCTGCGCGTCAATGTAGTGCCACCCCCGCGTGTACGCGAACTGCGGCATGTGCCGCACCTTGTCCGGGAAGAGCGCCGCCTCGGAGATATCCTGCCCGTTGAGCAGGTCGTTCGTCATGCGTGTGGACTCGGGCGTGAAGTACGTCGAGGCCAGGTACGCGACGGTGCGGTGGCCGAGGGAGCCCCATGCCACGCTCGGTT